>CAUYQV010021023.1:0-15045 GCA_963574575.1 Galagoides demidoff
TACACAACAGAAAGGTGGTTTTTCACTTTGACAAAATATCTTCGAGAATCATCAGAGAAAGCATCATACCATCAGAGTAGCCTTTACTCCGCCAACATCACAACACCTATCGTCTACGTGTGACTGCTCCTCAGAGTTCCCAGTGACAGACGTCCTCACAATCATGGTGAAACCTTAACTAGGTAATCATGGGGAGGGTGGGGAAGAACGAGGACTGAGCAGACCAGGCCAGCTGCACTGCCTCAGCTCAGCTTCCCAGACGCCATCTTGCAGGCCGCTTTTCAGGCTTCAAAGTGATCCTCCTACCTCAGCCTCCCAGAGTGCTGGGATTCAAGGCGGGAGACACCACGCCCTGTGTCGCCCTTCAGTGCAGCTTCGGGACAACTTCCACAGTCTTGCTGAGAATCTTGTTTCCCCCAGGAGCTTGCCTTTCACCTCCCTGCCTTCCAGTTGTTAGGGCCTCCCAGCTGCCCCCTGCTCTCTTCTTGACAGCCTCATGCTGGTCTAACAGTGACCCTGTCACCCGAGTCCAGCTCTCACGCCCCCTGGCCTCCATTCTCTGGCCTCAGTTCTCCAGTCGCTTTCTTCTTCTCTTCAGCTACTCCCTGTCTGAGTCACAGTCTGGAGCTGAAAGCACCCAAAATGTCTCTCTTTTTAAATCCCCACTCTGACAGCCCACTCTCTGATTGCAGCCTGCTATCTTTCCAGATTTCTTATCAACCGCTTGCACTGTGACCATAATGCAAACACGTGTGGGCCTCGACTGTCGACAGAAGAGAAGTCACTCTGAAAAAACTTTAAGGTTTATTCTGAGCCAAACTGGAGCACCATGACCCAGAGCCACAGCCAAGAAGCCCTGAGCATGTGGACTTGAGGTGGAGGGGGGACAGTTGGTTTTATACGTTTTAGGGAGACAGGAGTCACAGGTGAGGCCATGCATCAATATGGGGAACATACATCGGTTTGGCTCGAAAGGTGGGACATCTGGAAGCGGGAGCTTACAGGGGCTAGGTGGGTTTAAAAATTGTTTAGCAGACGATTGGCTGAAAGACCTTTGCCTAGAAGACTAGGAGTAGGTGAAAAAGGGATGCTTAAGACAAAGGGTTTGTTACCTGGAGACAAAGTCCCTACAGACTCGGGTGGTTTGCTGGGTACATTGAGGACCTGCAGGTGGGTCTTGCAGAGCCTGAGGCCTGTTAGTAACTCACAGAGGACAGATCTAAGGAGGGGAGGGGGCGTGACGAGGCCTGTCTGATCTCCTTTCTCATCGCCAGCAACTCGGTTTTAGGGATCCCCTTGGCCAAGATGGGTCCTGTCAGGAGGAGGCTTAGGACTTCATTTTAGTTCACAAGTCTATTAGCATCTCTGCCTTCTCCAGGCTTGGCAACCTATTTTATCTTTGTTTTCTTCTGTATCTAACTTAGATTCTATGATCTGGTTTCCATCGCACTCTTTTTAAGACTCCAGGGTTCCTTACACTCCACTCTTCTGTTAGAGAAACCGTCAATCCTGCCTGTCCATTTTTTTTTCCCCGTATCTGTTCAGAGCAAGACCCTGTCTTTTCTAAAAATAGAAAAACTAGCTGGGCATCACGGCAGGCATCTGTAGTCCCAGCTACTCAGGAGGTTGAGGCAGGAGGATTGTTTGAGTCCAAGAGTTTGAGGTTGCTATGAGCTGTGATGACACCATGGCACTCTATCCAAGGTGCAAAAATGAGACTGTCTCAAAAAAGTAAAAATAAAACAAATCTAGTTAGTAGTCTTAGAAATACAGAATCATAATCTGAAAATCCTATTCTAGGCTTGGTGCCTGTATCTCAAGCGGCTAAGGTACCAGCCACATACACCAGAGCTGGCGGGTTCGAATCCAGCCCTGGCCTACCAAACAATGACAACTACAACCAAAAAATAGCTGGGCATTGTGGTGGGCGCCTGTAGTCCAGCTACTTGGGAGGCTGAGGTAAGAGAATTGCTTGGGCCCAGGAATTGGAGGTTGCTGTGAGCTGTGATGCCACAGCACTCTACCCAGGGCGACAGCTTGAGACTATCTCCAAAAAAAAAAACCTATTCTAAGTTCTGATTCAGAGTGAAAAACTTTTTTTTTACAAGAACACCCGAAGAGAGAAAATGGCATTAAAATGGAGATAATTTCTTTGACAATGTGGCTACAAAGCATAATTATTAAAAAGTGCTTTTCTCTCTCTTTTTCCTTCGGTTTGTGATATCTCTTAGAGGTGGTTATGTTGACAGCTTGCAAGTCTGCATGTGTGTGTGATGCAGCCCATTTCAAAGTCTACCTGTAATGTGGCCCATGGCCTGGGGTTTTTTCCCCCTCCTTTTGTGACACAAATTCCTCCTCCCCAAGTCACAGTGACTCACCTCCCAGCAGGGCAGGGAGACTGCCACCTGGCCTGATTTTCTGCCCTCCACATTCCTTCTGTTTCCACTCTCCGCAGGACAAATGCCTGCTCAGCCAGCCACCCCTGAGAAAGTTGGGCTGCCCAGAGCATGACAGCTGAACTTCCCAAGAAGCTGCCATGCAGACTGTTGCTCAAGAACTTGGCCTTCTGTCTGTGTTAGGGAAGAAAAGTGCAAATTTAAACCTGACCTTGAATTCCTAAGTGGCACTCTGGGAGTAAACAAAGTGACTAGGTATTTTTTGTAGCATATTAGCTCTCACTAATGCCACTCACTGCAGGTAACAGACAGTTTATTTAATGAGTTTTAACATCTTGCAGTTACTCCGTTGATCCAGCAGCACCTTCCTTGTTTTGTTCTGTTTTGCCTAAGTGAAGAGGAAAAATGTCTTTTTAAAAATTTTGTTTTGTTTTCACTTTGTTTGAGATAAGCTCTCAAACAAAGCTTGGGGTTGTTCTAAAAATAAAATTGTAACAGCCCATAGTCTTTCTTTCAACAGCGAACATCCCAAGTATACTTAGACTCAAAACTTATTCACTCCCAATCTGTCAAACACCAAGAACCATTTCTTGTCTCCCAAAAATTTCTTGGAAGAAAAATAAAAAGAATCTGGTCCCGCATCTCTCTGCGTCTGTCCTGGGGTTGTCCAGGCTGGGGTGCAGTTGCACCATGATTACTCCCTGCAGCCTCGAATTTCTGGACTCAAGTGATCCTCCTGCCTCAGCCTCCTTGAGTAGCTTAGTCTACAGGCACCCAACACAATACCTGACTAGTTTTCCTATTTTTAGTAGAGACTGGATCTGGATCTGTCTTGCTCTTGCTCAGGCTGGTCTGGAACTCCTGAGATCAAGGTATCCTCCTGCTTCCACCTCCCAAAGTGCTGGGATTACAGTTGTTAGCTTCTGCACCTGGCCTGTTTTTGTTATTCTGGAACTAACAACTTACATTATGTCTTTGAGACCTCTGTCTTTGGTTCATGGTGCTTTCAGCTGTGCCAGGCACTGAATTTCCTCTCTGCCCTGCTCTGTTGCTGCACCTGCCTTCTGTATACATCCAGTGACAGAGGTCTCCCTATAGTCCACCTCATCCCTTCAACCAAGAGGACAGACGCAGAGAGATGCTGGACCAGATTCTTATTTTTCTTTCAAGAAATTTTTGAGAGACAAGAAATGGTTCTTGGTGGTTGACAGTTTGGGCGTGAATGAGTTTGAGTCTAAGTAAACTTGGGATGTTTGCTGTTAAAAGAAAGACTATGGGCTGTTATATGATTTTATTTTTAGAAGAAATTCAAATATTTACAAGTTAGTATCTGCACATTCAAACATTTGCATGAAAATGTTAATTTTTAGGAAGGTTTTTGCTTGTTATTTAGGTAGATGAGTGGTGTCATGCTTAAATTCTTGAGTATTAAACTGGTCTGACCACCCCAAATGTTGACAGTCCCAAGATGACATCACCTGTGGTCCTTTTTGGCATGCCCTGCCCTGGGTGTGATGTAGGACTCTCTTCTCCCACTCCTGTTTTGATGAAAGTGCAGGGAATGAAGAGTCTTCCCTTTTTTCCCCCTGGTTTGTACACTCACCTGCACACCTACTGTTAGCATGCCCCTCCCAACAAGAGTATCCATCAGAGCAGGATTTTTTTTACAACTTGTAATAAGAAGAACTGACACCTGCTTGGTGACTTTTTGCTACATTGATAATGAAATGTTCTCAGAATTGTCCTGCAGTTTCCTATGTGTTGTCATTCTGGTTAGACAAGTCATCAGCCCTGAGCTGCCCACTATTTCAGCCCAAAGAGTCGTCTTCTGAATTGCTGGCTCATTGCTTAGTTGGGAACCAACATTTTTTTTCCTGCTATGGACTTTTTTTTTATCATGTGAAAGTAAGCAAGTACGCTGCCTTAGTCTGTCTTTGTTGTTCTTGTTGTTGCTTATAACAGTGTACCTGAAACTGGTTAATTTCTAAAGAGAAGAAATTTAGTTCTTACAGTATGGAGGCTGAGAAGTCCAAGTTGGGGGCTGCCTCTGTTTGGGCCTTTTGGGTTGGGGTCACTCTGTGGAGTCCTGACATCCTGCTGTGGCACAGGGCATCATCACAGGGCCCTGACGTGGCGTAGGGTGGACCAGGCAGAGCGGACATGTCAGCTCAGGTCCCTCTTCCTCTTGTGACAAAGGCAGCTCTTGCCTCCCATGGGAATCTGTTAATCTACTAAGCCATTAATTCATGAATCCACAAAAGGATTACTCCATTCCTGAGGCTCTTTTCAATACCTCTACAATTGGGGCAAAGTTTTAACACGATTTTTGAAGGCATGCTCAAACCACAGCATATGCATTAAAAATACCCACCAAGTGGGATTTTTTTTATTTGATGATGAGCTACCATTTATGAATGTATAATTATGTATTTTTTAACATAAAATTACAGATTATAATTAGTCCTCTCTTCTTTAAATTCAGGGGTAACTTAGTTGTGAAAATAGGTTGGATGCAATTTAGAATTCCATGATCCTACAGGTATGATTATCATTCAATGCTAACCTTCCAATATCAGTTAGATTGTGTAACTGTACCATGGGGGGGGTGTAGTTTGAGACCAGTGAGGTTAGAATTACAGAAAAACTGTCAATTTTTTGTCAATTGATTACTCATTAATCAATTTAAAGACTGCATATTTTAGATCTCTCTGGAGAATTCATTAAATATTCAGTTATTTTAAAACTGGTTCGTTGAAAGGGGGAATCGTGATTAGATAACTTCAGTCTAGATCCATGTGTAGGAGGGCCCATGACAGGCAGTATCTCACCTGCCGGTTGGTTTCTGAGTCTCTCACCATGTCTAAGACGCTCATTTTTTCTTCTGGTAATTAGTGTTTGAGAAAGGATGGTCTGTTGGAGAAGAACTAGAAATGGACACAGCGAGCTGACACCGTCAGAGAGTGGAGAACTCACAGACCAGACTTCAGTTCTACCCTTTTGGACATTGCTCTGTGACCTCCATGATGGCGTCCTTTCTCACTGTGGTGGTCTGTACTTACAGGATGGACACAGTGGGACTTGATTTGTGGTATTGATCTGTGAGGAGGGGCAGAACTCTGGTAACCTGTTAGACCAGACCAGGGAAATTTTCTTACAAAAAGATTCCGTACAGAAAGTTATTGGTATCCAGAAATGCTTAGAGTCATTGTCTAGCCAGGTGTCCACCAGATGACAGAATAAAGCTCTTCAACACCCATCTGCTTGTAGCAACACCAATTCAAACAACAATCTGCACTTGAAAATACCTTCTGAGCAGCTGAGGAAACCAGGTCAGAGATTATAGCGCCTGCTTTTGCAGGACAGAAATAAGAAAAGAGGCAGTGAGAATTTTTTTTTTTTTAACAGAGACAGTCACTGACAACACAAATCCACTCTGGGAGTCCATTGCTGGTTATAGGTCTGGCATCATTTTTCTGAAGAATCTCGACAGGGGGCTGCTTTCCCCCCACTTTTCTGTTTGCCCATGGCCTGCCTTTCCCAAAGCTTTCTGCCTCCTTCCTCACTTCTCTAAAACAAGCTTTCTGCATTGATTTTTACCACAGACTTTCCCTCCTCTGGGAAGAATTTTTGTTTTGTTAGGTGGGAACATTTCACCTCCCTCCAAAAAAAAAACAATCATGCTCTTTCCCCCAGTCCTTTGGGGTGGAAAATGCTCACGTGGTCCATGGGAGAGCCTAACCTTTAAAAGCCTCCCAAGAAGACAACTCACAGTTTCCCTTGAGGGGACATTTCACTATCTGGCACTGCTTATCTTAATTTCACCCCAGTTTCTTTCTTCTCTTCAGCTTGGTCATGACCCTGACTGCTGTTTACGCTGGTAGACACTTTCTGATGACAATCATGTCCCTTCTTGGTTGCGACTCAGCAGAGCTGAGCATTTCGAAATCTCTTAATTATTTCTCTTCATGTGGCAGTCCCTTTGCCCTCCAAGTCTTATTTCCTGCTCTTAACTTCCTTAATTTGAGCCCTGTTGAAATATGATCAGCATATAGATTTTACCTGCTTTTGGCATGGATTTTCATAACTTGTTGGAAAAAAAAAAGGCTGTAAGTTTTTTAAAAGACCAAAGATCAAAACCTACCCAACTCATAATGCTTTTCCTAAACTCCATAACACTTTTCCTAAATCTTTCTTCAAAATTCCTTTTGTCCCTTACAGCCACCTGATCTTTGATAAACTGAACAAGAACATACAGTGGGGGAGAGAATCCCTATTCAATAAATGGTGCTGGGAGAACTGGATACCCACATGACTATCCAGACTGAAACTGAACCCACACCTTTCTCCTCTCACTAAAATTGATTAAAGATGGATAAAAGAGCTAAAGCTAAGGCATGAAACCATAAAAACCCTCCAAGAAAGTGTGGGGAAAACACTTGACGTTATCAGCCTGAGGAAAGACTTTATGAAGAAGACTCCAGTGGCAATTGTAACAACAACAAAAATAAACCAATGGGACTTAATTAAACTGAATAGCTTCTGTATAGCTACGGAGACAACAACCAAAGCAAATAGACAACCACCAGAGTGGGAAAAGATATTTGCATATTTTGAATCAGACAAGAGCTTGATAACTAGGATCTACAGAGAACAAATTAAGCAACATAAAAAGAGCCAACAATCCCTATATCACTGGGCAAGAGACATGAATAGAACCGTCTCTAAAGAAGAAAAATGAATGGCTAACGAACATGAAAAAATGCTCATCATCCCTAATCATCAGAGAAATACAAATCAAAACTACCTTGAGATATCACCTAACCCCAGTGAGAATGGCCCACATCACAAAGTCTTAAAGCTGCAGACGCTGGTGTGCATGTGGAAAGAAGGGAACACTTGGACACTGCTGACAGGACTGCAAACTAAGACAACTTTTTTGGAAGGAAGTATGGAGAATCCTCAAAGAACTCAAGCTAGACCTCCCATTTGATCTTGCAATCCCATTATAGGGCATCTACCCAGAAGAAAAAAAAATCATTTTATCTTAATGACATTTGCACTAGACTATTTATTGCAGCTCAATTGACAATTGTCAAACTGTGGAAACAATCTAAATGCCCACCAATCCAGGAATGGATTAACAAGCTATGGTATATGTATACCATGGAATACTATTCAGCCACAAAAAAGACAGTGACCTTGCATCTTTTGTATTAACCCGAATGAAGCTGAAACACATTCTTCTTAGTAAAACATCACAAGAATGGAGAAGCAAGAATCCAGTGTACTCAATTCTGATATGAGGACAATTGATGCTAGTACATGACAAGGGGTAGGGGGAAGAGAGAGGGAAAAAGGGAAGAGGTGGGGGGATTACAGTGTGTGACACACCTCTTCCGGATGGGACACAATTACCTAACAAATGCAAGCAGTGTAACTAGGTTCTTTGTACCATCAATGAATCTCCAACAATAACAACAATAAAAAAATCCTTTTTGTCCAAAGTTTGCTTCTGATAATGGCAAGTTAATTGGAAGGCTTTGTTGCAACATTGGGGTGGAGTTGGCATTCTGTCATCTTATTATGCTTTAAAATTGATTGTACAGTGCCTTCAATCTATCTGCAGTAGTTTGCTGTTCTTTTAATAACCACCACTCTTTTGGTATCTCTCTAGCCCCCAATAGCTTCTATGATCCTGAAACTCTAATCTCCTCCAGGAGCTAATGTTAATTTTTGCAGCTGTGGTGTTATCCACCAGGGTTCTTTGTTTTGCTTTAATGCAGCCACCTAGGAATATTTATTGAGCACTCCAGAGTTTAGTAGCCCATAAAGATTGGACCCAGGCTATTTACTTACTAGATTGGTTAAAGTTGGCAACTGGGATAACAGTCTTCCCTTTCCTATGTCTGGTGTGGTTGGCACATTTTCTGCCAGGTTGAAAAGCATCAGTGAGCTGTTTAATATGCTTCTTTTAAGAGAAACTTGGAGTCAGTGAATGGAAACTGGAAGCCCACATGGTGTAGGTAGAGGAATTGCCTCCCAGTTACTTAGCATTTGATAGTTAAGAGTTTGAATTTGAAATTTTGAAAAGTGTTTAGCTCAGTGGTTCTCAACCTGTGGGTCCCAACCCCTTTGGAGGTTGAACGATCCTTTCATAGGGGTTGCCTAAACACATCCTGCATATCAGATATTTACATTATGATTCATAACAGTAGCAAACAGTTGCTATGAAGTAGCAATGAAAATAATTATATGGTTGGGGGTCACCACAACATGAGGAACTGTATTAAAGGGTCTTGGCATCAGGAAGGTTGAGAGCTGCTGGTTTAGCTGATTAGACTAGATTTGATTTGGTTCTTCCATGGTTTGCTCTGTATCACTGCACTGTACAGAATAAACATGTTTTCCATGGGCCTTGCTTTCTCCAGGAGGAAAAGCACTCAAGAAAACACTGGGCAGACAGCGTCCTGAAGTGTTTCCCAAGGCTTTCTTTCTTTCTTTTTTCTTTTCTTTTTTTTTTTGAGACAGAATCTCACTTTGCCATTCTGGATAGAGTGCTGTGGTGTCATAGCTCACAGCAAACGGAAACCCTTGGGGTCAAGAGACCCTCTTGCCTCAGCCTCCCCAGTAGCTGGGATTACAGGTGTCCACTACCATGTCCAGCTAGTTTTTCTATGTTGAGGAGAGACGGGGGTCTCACTCTTGCCCAGGCTGTTCTCAAACTCCTGAACTCAAGGGAGCGTCCCCCCGCAGCCTCCCACAGTGCTCTGTCTATAGGTGTGAGCCACCATGCCCTGCCTTCCAACATTTGCTTTAGTAGTTTTACAGCTTTGGGTGTTTTTAATTTAAATCTTTAACTCATTTTTATTTGTATTTTGTGTAGGGTAAAAGATAAAGATCCAGTTTCATTTTTCTGCACATGGATATCCAATTTTCTCAGCATCATTTATTGAGGAGACTGTCTGTACCCCACTGTGTGCTCTTGGCAACTTTGTCAAAGACAAGTTCACTCCAGATGTGTAGATTTATCTCCGGGCCCTCTATTCTGTTTCATTGGTCTGTGTGCCTGGTTTTATTCTGGGACCATGTTGTTAGGGCTGCAGTTCTGTACTGTCATTTGAAGTCATGTAATGTGATTTCTCCAGTTTTGTTCTTTTGGCTCAGAATCCATTGTATATTCTGTGTCTTTTATGGTTCTATATAAAATTTGGAATTTTTTTTTCTTTCTGTGAAGAATGTCATTGGTATTTGGCTGGTGATGATGATGGTTAGCTAGTGTTACTGTCCTCTGTTCAGCCCTGGTTACTCTTATCTCATCCCTCAAAATGAGAGAAAATATGTTCCGTGTTCTTTAGATTAAATTCCTATCTCTTAGCATGTCACATTTTTGACTTTATTTTTATCCTAAAATCACAGAATGTTCCATTTGTAAGGGATAGGAGAGTAGAATACAACTTAGGAATGAAACATCCTAAAATTACAGAAATTAGGTCATTTACCCATAGTTGTAGAGCTAATTACAAGCAAAGCTTACCTTCTGTAAAATTAGAGTTTGTGAACATAGGAATCAGAAGCAAAAATAAAGAACAGCTTTCTAGACGCATAGTAAGGCTGGCTCCTTTTATGGTGACTTAGAATGAACACTGTTGGTCAAATGCAACGTGCCCTGAAGAATATTTAAGAATATTAATTCACATCAGGTCAAAACAGTCACTATTTGGAAAGCAATTACAGCAATACTTGCTTTTGCTCATTTTCCATTCATGTGATTGAGCAGTATAAGCAGAGTGCCGTGGAGTTCACAGGTCAAGAACAGTCAGTGAGCCTTCAGTAGTTACTTCTGGACCCTTTCATGGCTGTGTTATGGCCCAGGGTTTGCCTCCTGTCTCAATTTCATGCACTTGTTGCCTAATTAGTTTTAGAAATCAATATCACTTACCCCAGAAGGGCTTCCGATCACAGATTTCTGCTTACAAGTGGATAAATATGTAGTATACTGGAAAAACAGACTGATGTGCTTGCCACTGTCTCTTCCTCCCCCTGAGCTTCTGGTCCTCGGAGACTCGTTGCATTAACACTGAAGTGTCCCAGAACCAGCACACAGCGGGCCCTGTGCCATAGCTTGGCCGCAGTCTAAGCCATTAAGATAGACTATTGCCTCAGTGTGACACATCAACACTCACCATTCCCATCAACAGAAAGAAATGGCAGGTATAATTTGTGCTCTTCTCAGCTCATATTGGAACTTTTCTTCCTTTTCTCAGATTTTTTTTTTTTTTTTTTGAGACACTGTCTCACTCTGTTCACCTGGGTAGAGTGCCATGACCTCAGCCCAGCTCACAGCAACCTCAACCTCCTGGCTCAGACCATCCTCCTGCCTCAGCCTTCTGAGTAGCTGGGACTACAGGCGCCTGCCACTGTGCCTCGCTAGATTTTCTACTTTTAGTAGAGACAGGGTCTCGCTCTTGCTCATGTTGATCTTGAACTCCTGAATTCAAGGGATTCCCCCTCCGTGGCCTCCCAGAGTGCTGTTTTAGATTACCTGAGCTCTCTCTTCACAGGTCTGCTGCAGAGGGAGCATTTCCCTGTCCCGTACTTGGTTTTCTGTGTGTTGGTTTGCTTGTTTTTGCCTTGGTTTGGTTGTGCTGTTTGGTTATATATACACACAAATGATTCATTGCCACCTTGTTTAGGCTGGGGCTGTGATAAGAGCTTGTCAGGAACAAACTCTGTAGAAAATCCTTCATTTCATAGCAACATTTTTCTAGTTTCATTTGTCTCAGGATGTAGTAAACTTGAACAAACACAACCCATCCGCATTCTGAAGATGGAACATATTTATCAGGTAAGTCCATCAAACATTATTACCACACTAGATAGATGAATTACTCCCGACGCGTTTCAAAGCCCAGGAAGTAAATTAGCAATAAAAGCTAATATCATCTTTAATGTTTTCTTTTATTGCTAAATTTCCTGACAGCTGCCTCCTTCTAAAATCCTCATTCAGCAAATGAAACACAACTTTATTGGCAATATACGCGTAACAAATTATGAAATAACAATTTTAACATTGTGGAAAGCATTTAATAACTCAATTCTTTTATAAGTCCTACTTTCATTTGTCTTTACTTTTTAATTAAGTGTATATAATTCCATATCAAAAATAGTAGGAAACAGTATTTCCTTTATAAATTTTTTATTTATCTCTCCTAAATTAAGCTGGTTAATATGACAGTATTTTGATACTCTAATTTGAGGAATATTTTTAAGCAATGAACAGCCTAGATATTGTAAGTTAGCCATAATAGCACAGAACAATTTTAGTTCAGATAAAGCTTCATGCTGAAACTTAAAAACAGTATGACAGAACCACACAGCCAGTATGGCTTCAAAGGACTTCCCTGTAAGAGAATCCAAGTACCCCAGCCCAAATCTACTCTGTGAACCCCTGCATGTTGGCTATGGGGATTCTATTTTAATATTTCTTTTCTTTTCTTTGAGACTCTGTCACCCAGGCTAGAGTGCCATGGCCTCAGCCCAGCTCACAGCAGCCTCCAACTTCTGGGCTCAAGTGATCCTTCTGGCTCAACCTCTTGAGTAGCTAGGACTACAGGCACCTGCCACAATGCCCAGCCAATATTGCTCTTTGTGGTAGAGGTGGGGTCTTACTCTTGCTCAGGCTGGTCTCTAACTCCTGAGCTCAAGGGATCCTCCTGCATTGCCCTGGCCTCCCAGAATATGGAGATTGCAGGTGTGAGCCACTGTGCCTGACCCCTATTTTAATATTCCACTCATGAATCTTTTGTTTGATGTCTTTAAGAAGAGGATAAAACCTGTCCTGATTTTCATGGGTATTTCCTTTATAATTTCTAATAATACTTCATCTCACTCTCAAAACTTGTTTTTTTTTTTTTTTTTGCAGTTTTTGGCCAGGGTCAGGTTTGAACCCGCCACTTCTGGTAAATGGGTCTGGTACCCTACTCCTCTGAGCCGCAGGCATCACCCTCACTCTCAAAACTTACATGATTTGCAAATTAAATTACAGGGTCACCCTCAGAATCACTTTGTTACAGTGTAGCCACTAGCTGACAGGGTTTCATTAAAAACTAACCTCATCATTTGCCTTCTGCCTTGCCAATTATGGAGCAATTTCACGTTCATTATCATATTTCATCATTACCACAATCCCAGGAGCAGTTAAATATTTGCCCAATTTCAAATAAGAGGGAAAGGCTCTAGCAATTGTTTTTTGGCAACTAACCAGACCTTTTTCCCTGCTAATACTTTTCGGTGTAATGCAAAGCCTCATTCTTATTGGTATTCCGCAAACATTCAATGAATTAAATTTAGAGACAGTGTTGCACCCTCAGAGAAAAAGACGAAGCTACTGACATTGCCTAAAGGAGTCTGTCCTGGTTTGGAAAAAAGTGATCTGAGGGAAGACCGGCTTTTATCCTTTTCACATTTCTCTTTACCCCAACAAGAAAGATCCTCTTTTCCTCAAGTTGCCAAGAAAATTCTCTGACTTGCTGTTTGAGCTTTCTTAGGAGAGAGCACAAGAATTTTTCATTTGTTTTTTAGCCATTTGTCTGTCTGTCCTCAGAGAAGGTTCTGTTCATGTCTCTCGCCCAGTGATAGATGGCATTTTGTTTGCTTTTTGAGTTCTCTGTAGATTCTATCAGTCCTTTGTCAGATTTATAACATGCAAATATCTTTTCCCATTCTGAAGTTTGCCTATTTGCTTTAATTGCTGTGTCCTTAGCTGTGCAGAAGATTTTCAGCTTAATTATCATCAGAGAAATACAAATCAGAACCACCCTGAGATATCACCTAATTCCAGTGAGAATGGCCCACATCACAAAGTCCCAAAGCCACAGATGCTAGAGTGGATGTGGAGAGAGGGAACACTTACACTGCTGGTGAGATTGCAAGCTGATATAACCTCTTTGGAAAGAAGTATGGAGAATCCTCAAAGAACTCGAATTAGACCTTTCATTTGATCCTGCAATCGCATTATTATTTTTCTACCCAGAAGAAAAATATCATTTGATCATAAGGACATTTGCACTAGATTGCTTATTGCAGCTCAATTTACAATCATCAAGATGTGAAATCAACCCAAGTGCCCATCAACCCATGATTGACACACTGTGGTATATGTACACATGGAGTGCTATTCAGCCACAAAAAGATGGAGACTGTACATCTTTTGTATTAACTTGGATGGAGCTGAAACACATTCTTCTTAGTAAAGTAGCCCAAGAATAGAAAAGCAAGTACCTAATCCAATATATTAAATACTAATATGAAATCAGTAGACAATCTAATACACTCCCACACAAGAGAAAACTCAATTCAATTCAAGTTTGGGGAAGGAGGAGTGGGGCAGGAGAGAAGAAGGGAGAAGGGAGGATGGAGGGGGTTGGGTGAGCTCCCATCCAATGGGCACAATGTAAGGGCATATGGCACACCTGCTGGGTGTGGGACAGAACTACAACAGGGACTCTACCTAACAAATTCAAATATGTGACCTGATTATTTGTACCCTGAAATCAACCTAAAATAAAAAAAAATTAAAATAATTTTTAAAGATAAAATAAAACTAATAATAAGAAGAAGAAGAAATAGGGAAGAATTCATTAAAAGTGAAAGGAGAACAATAATTTCTCTAAGAGCTCTGCACCTGGGCCCGCAGCTCTGCTCTAGAGGGAAAGCGTGTGGCTCTGACCAGTGGCTGAGATATTCATCAACATCTTTAAAAGCTGCCACTGGAGCTGCAGTTGGCTTCTTCCCTTCGTAGCCTTTCTTCCTGGCCATTTTAAACCATCACTGCCCAGCCCCACAGGCGGTTTTCTGGCAGCAGAGTGATGTCTCAGGAATGTAGAAACAAGGTCATTAGCTGTCCTCCAGTGAAGTCCCTCCTGTTGCTGACAATGAAAGAGCCTTCTTTCTCCAGCAGAGGCATTTATTATCCAGATGAATCACCCCAGAGACTGTTTTATTTTAAACATTTCAGAGACTGACTCTGCATAGTCATTGAATACTTGCTTCACTTCCAATTCTTTATAAATCCCCATCTTTTGACAGACAGCAATGCTTTTGGAGAGAGTGTGTGTCTGACTCTCGCTGATCGCTGGCCAGGAGACTTTCCTGAGAAGTGGTTCCTTCCCGAGCAGCATTCCTTTGTGAGATTATTTCTTTGACATCTCAGTTATTTGGACACTTCCCGGCTGCTTCCTCTAGGATGTTAAAAAAAATTGTCCTAAGTAATCAGATCATACTCCCAGGCCCTTCCCCACCTCCTTTAATCCCTTCTTTGCCAGGATGAGGACTGGTGGAGAGGACCTATATTTCTTTTTTGTTTCTTTCTCACTATTTTTTAACAAGAATTTAAAGTCCTGGCTCGGCACCTGTGGCTCAATCGGCTAAGGCGCCAGCCATGTACACCTAAGGTGGCGGGTTCGAATCCCCAGCCCGGGCCCGCCAAACAACAATGATGGCTGTAACCAAAAAATGGCCGGGCGTTGTGGCGGGCGCCTGTGGTCCCAGCTACTTGGGAGGCTGAGGCAGGAGACTCACTTGAGCCCAGGAGTTGGAGGTTGCTATGAGCTGTGATGCCATGGCACTCTACCCAGGGGGATAGCTTGAG
>CAUYQV010021024.1:0-45462 GCA_963574575.1 Galagoides demidoff
GGGCTGAGTGCTTAGGGAGCACATCGTGATAAAAGCTGCTCTTTAAAATGTTGATTAGCGTTGGCTCTGGGGGGGTTGCAAAGAGCTACATCTGACTTTCTCAAGAATGTAGGACAGTAGAAGTTTGATGGTTAAAAAAAATTTTTTTTTTTTTGAGATGGAGCCTCAAGCTATCCCTCTGGGTAGAGTGCCATGGCATCTCAGCTCATAGCAACCTCCAACTCCTGGGCTCAAGCGAGTCTCCTGCCTCCGCCTCCCAAGTAGCTGGGACCACAGTTGCCCGCCACAACGCCTGGCCATTTTTTGGTTGCAGCCATCATTGTTGTTTGGTGGGCCCGGGCTGCGGATTCGAACCCGCCACCTTAGGTGTATGTGGCTGGCGCCTTAGCTGATTGAGCCACAGGCACCGAGCCTGATGGTTAAAAATTAATGGGACAAGTTGTATAGTGTTTACAAACTGTCTTATGTCACTGAAAAACACTGAAATGTCAATCCTATTACAAGTTTCCTCTCAAAAAATGTGGCTGACTCATTTCAGACCATGAGTTTTGGATAAGCCTACCCTGGGGTGTACCAGCATCACCTGGGGAGTCTCTTCTTAATCGGAGTAAAACCAAGGGAGGACTTTTAGAGTTGACAGCACTTTCATTGGGACAACCGGAACACGCATGTGGGGCTTGGATGCCTTATTTGGTAGCCATACACATTAAAAGAAAAGAGTGAAAAGATACTAAAAGAAAAACTTCCAGGCCAGGCACAGTGGTTCATGCTGATAATCCTAGCACTCTTGGGAGGCTGAGGCAGGAGGATCACGTGAACTCAGGAGTTCTAGACTACCTTAACCAAGAGGGAGACCCCATGGCTACTAAATAGAAAAAATTAGCTGGGCATTGTGGTGGGTGCCTGTAGTCCCAGTTACTGGGGAGGCTGAGGCAGGAGGGTGGCTTGAGTCCAGGAATTTGAGGTTGCTGTGTGCTAGGCTGACACCCTGGCACTCTACCCAGGGAGACAGAGTGAGAAAAAGTTCCCGAAGGGTGTATTCCCTTAAGTGTGCTAGCTTGTAATCTATAAACCCAGGCCCCTGATCATCTGGTCAAAGATAGGAATTTTCATCATGTCAAATGACTACTCCCGTACCAACAACAGGATGCAGTCAATAAGTTCTTTTGCAAAAGTAACTTTGTCCTCCCAAGCCAAAGGAATCAAAGATGGTTTGGAAATTAAGTTCCTGCATACTGAGTTTTACCAGAGGTGAACTCAAGCTTTGAAGGTGTTCAAGTAGGTATTTCTGTGAGCTCTGGGGCAAAATAAAGCTGTAAGTACCTTGGGTGCTGCCTGTGGAAAGGACAGAAGGAATCTGCCTTGGGCTGTGATTATTTGCACAAAGTAAAATCAACAAACACCTCTTAGGCTGTAAGTAAGTTTCCTGCTGTGCCAGTTTTATAAGAAAGGTGTTTTTCTTTTCAGCTAAACTTTCCATTGACTTAAAGCATTTCTTTCCTTGGAAGTAATGTAAGAACACAGCCAGGGAATTAGTTTACTGTGTTTATTATTTTTTTTTTAAAGTTTGATAGCTCACTGTTTTATCCATTTGAATAAGAATATGCTTAACATATTCCAAATGTTCTGGAACATCCTGCTGATCAGAACTGAATGGTAATCTATAGACTACTTAGAAAATGGTCTGTGCAAGGGAAAATGACATACTTTGGCAAAAAGATGTTCTAACTTAATTGGAAATATGCCATTAGTCTGCCTCAGTTTGTAACTATAACAGAGAATTAGATTAACATTAATCCAGGTAACATGTCTTGTCACTTAGTATCAACATATTAGGGAAACTCCTATCACCCTAATATCCGTATCACCCATATGAAGGTAATTCTTATTATCTGCTTGCAATGTGAACAGCTACAGTCAGGCAGACCTTCAGGGCAGGCAATGATGTATCACTTGTTGGAGGCTTTGAAGAGGAAGGACCCCTTTCCAAAAGTGCTTCACTCTCTATTACGGGATCCTAAATTATACCATGGGAATTTTATTTCTTGAATCATGAAGCTCTTTTGTTAATCGAGAAGAATCTGCTTTTAAAGTGCAAATACCAATGGGATAGAAGATTTATGAATCATTCCATTATAATTTTTTTTAATTAATAAATTTTTTTTTTTTGCCACCACCTCCTGCATATGGGGCCAATGCCCTATTCCTTTGAGCCACAGGTGCCACCTCCATTATATTTTAGCTTGGGCACTAGCTGAGAGGGTTTTAGAGACGTTGGTTTTGTCCATCACTCCTTTTTCCAGGAATGGGATGCCCCTTTGAATGGGAAGTATGTTTCTCTGACTCCAGCTCTGTGTTTCGGGGGCGGGGGGGGGGGTGCTGCCTAGCCTCTTCCTTCCCTGCCCTTCTTTCCCTTTCCCCTGCTCCAGTGCTGGTGACCAAACTTTGTCCAACCTTAGTTCCTCTCCTCTGGCCACAAGTAGTCCCAAGTTCATGTCCAAGGAGAGGTACCCAATCCAAGATAGGACAGAGTCCTTTCTTATACTTTTTATAACTGAAGCTAATGAGAAAAATATTTTGTTTTTTTTTCCTCCCTCTGGAGAATAGGTAATATGGAGGGCAGCCCACAGCTGTTCTTGGCTACTTTTCCAGTCTCTACTGATGTCTGTCTGGAAGAAGGAAGTCTCAACGCACCAGCAGCAGCAGAGAGAGTGTCCTGATGCTACCTGAGCACTGGGATCCACCACTCTGTAAGGTGAACCTGCTCTCTCCTGGTTTGTTTACATGTGCCAATAAATTACCCTTCTTCCTCAGGTCGTTACAACCGGGTCATCTGCCATTTGCAAACAGAGGTCTGATAACACAGAACAAACATATTATAAAATAACACAAGATAACTAGGGGAGGAGTGCTGTTCTAGGTCCATAAATACGTGTATAGGGATGGGTGGGTCAGGCCTAATTGTTCTGTGGTTGAATAGGGGTCATTGCGTATTAAAGTTACTGGACATCTTTAGATTTTATTTTGAAGTGACTTTCGAGGTACAGCAAAATGACCAAGGTCTCTGAAAATACCAGGTACTATTGCTCTTGGGCCACCATGGCCTTGACAGTCCCCTGGATGACTGAATTTGGGGTGAGGCTGCACGGGACGGAAGGGAGAGTAAGCTTGTGCAAGGGCTGTTCTGATTTAAGACCTTAGTGCCGCAGGCCAGCCCACTGACTCAGTTTCTCCACCAAACAAGAGAAGCAACATGTAGATTCAAAAAGAAGTTACTGTTTTGACCTATGAAAGACCTTAGGATGACTGGCTTTATTTAAATCTTAAATTTGTACCTGTTCATAAACATATCAGGTTTTTGCTTTTCCTATCCTGGTGGGTTTTTTTTTTCTTTGTTGTTGTTTTAAACTGAAATATAAAGAAGAAATGGGTGAAGACAGAAAGGCGAGATTTAATGTTTGAGTTTTTATTTTTTTTCCTATCTCCCAAACCTTTAGGTCCTGGTACGTTAGCATTATATAATTTTTGACTTATCAAAATATCCGAGAGACAAAACTATGGGTAAATAGCAGATGATTTTTGTAAAAAATTAAAGAAACAAGAATTAGATATCTTGCAATATGTTTTTTGCACTTGGTTTAAAAAAACCAGTCAAGCAGTTGAAAACTTCTTTCAAATTAGCTGGAAAACTCTCTCTAGCCTTGCTCTGTTAGCACTCTGTTACACCCTTATCCTTACCTTCTGGGTGTGTGGCTTCAGAATAAGGACCTGTGCATGGATAATATCCTCTAATGGGTTTTATTCTTTTAGGTTTCAGGGTGGTAAAAGTAAATTTATGAACTGTCTTTATGTTGTTTAGTTCAAAGGGGAAAAAAAAACAACAGCAATTGACCTGCTGTGTGTGTTGCAAGGTGACTGTGTTACCTGACATTTGGAGCCCAGGAGAGCACTGTTAAGAATTGACAATGAAAACCAAACTCCCGTGAAAGGCTTTACCGTGTAGTCAGGCGGCGGGAATGTCTGCCTTTCTGAGCCTGCCACACCTCAATTTATTTCCACGTTGCACCTCTTTTTCCAAAGTTACTTATGAGTAATAAAGGAAGCCGGGTAAGAACAATGGCATGTTCCCGGCTTTGCAAGAGTGGCACACATCAAAGGGAGACGTTTATCCCAGGAATCACAGCTTCTGCCAGAGATCTACCAGGCAGAAACAAAACTGGATATTGCTGCTGCCTAGCAGAGAGGAACGTCTTTAGTCTCTCAAAGCCTGGAAAGCTACCCTGCTAAGTGTTGCTTGCATGGATATACCTGGGGCCAGATAAATACCATCTCTACGCCTCTGCTTACACCTGTGGAATTCCTAAGTGTACTTACCTTGGTGGTTACTCTGAGAGTTTAATACACATGGAATGCTCAATACTCTATTAAATGTTAACTTAATGGCTAATGATGACAATCTGAAGTTTGGGGTTGATTTTTTTTCCCAAGGTGTATTTATAGCTTCTTAATTGGAGAAATCTGGTATTAAAAAATCAAAACCAATGCAGCTATGAAAAATTTTCTGGACTACCCAAATTTCATACCTAAACAGGCTTCTCTGCTTGTTTCTGATTCATTCACCTATTAGAAAGAAAAAAAAGAAAGCACTTCCCTTCTCGGGTCTAGTTGACCAGCCTGTGCCTTACTCCAGATCCCCATTCCTGCAGGTGCCAGCCTTCCCTCCTAGGCCCTGGACGTCCCCCACTGTCACCCAGCTTGTTCAACAAAAAGATCTATTTCAATCTAGCTCTTAGCCTCAGAGATTTTCCTTTCCCGAACGGCTTATTCATCCAGCCGGAGTTAGCAGCTCGTGTGCTCCCTTTACGTATGCCAAGCCAGGTCAGGTCAGGCCAGCATGCCTCTGGCCACCAGGCTGCCTAGCCCCGTGCACTCTGTCTTTCTCTGTGGCCAATAACACCGTGTGCATCACCCAGGAAGGTGGGCCAGTGCACAACTGTCACGTGGTAATACTGACCTCTAGGGGCTGCCTTTCCTTCACATAGAGCCTTTATCTTCTCATTGAGCTCCAGGACTGTGATGGCAGCCTCTTGCTTAGCTATTACCAAATCAATATGCAGCTTTTCCATTTTCTTTTTGTGCTTTATTTTCTTAAAAAAAAAAAAAATAAGAGTTTCCGTCACTAGGGACAGAGGAGGCATCGAAGGAATAAAAGGAATTAATGATATCAGAATTAACACTTTCTTTGAAGGCCCACTCAGATGGAAAGCTGTAGACATGAGTCTTGTTTGGGCTTTGGGAAGCAGAGTGTAGGTGCTCCTCTCAGGGCATTTGAAACCCTGCAAAAAAAAAAAAAGCCCACTCTCTACGTCACAGTATCATCCCCCCTCTTAGAGAGTTTTTAATCTAGACCCCAGGGATTGGTTGTTTATAACTGAGGCAATCAGAGAAGAGCCCTAGTTGCTGGTTGGTACTTACTGCTGAGGTGCTAATGTTTAAAAGTATCAGGGTTTTTACCCAGCCTATGAGTAGATTTGTGAAATAGAGCCTTGATTCTGAATCATTTCCCCTAACACCATGATGGCTTGCATTCAAATAAATTCTAAAGTGTGTCATGTGACCACAAAATGTTGATCTTTGCAGATATTTACTACACTATCTGCATAGGGAAAGTGTCAAGGGTAAGAAGGAGCTTTTAGGCAGCAGGGAGTGGGAATGCCTCGCTGTAAAATAATCTGCTTTATGATACCCAAACCATTGGGAGGGCTGCAGTAGGAAACTGTCACATAACCAGAGGATTCACCCTGAGACTTTAGACTAGAAAGCTCCTTTTCTGGCTTTCAAAGTGGGTTTGATTTACCAAAACTGGATTTATCTGCCACTTTGGAGAAGCTATTATGAAAAGTAGTATATTCGCACTTTTGTGTAGCTGCCACTCTACGGAGTTTTTGTGGGCTGGTAATTAGGAAGCCCTCCAAATAAACAGCATTTCCTACTAGACATACATCTTGAGATAGGGAAAGGGATGATATTTCCTCACCAGGGAAGAGTCTATTCTTCCCTGACCTATGAAGGGAGTCAGGGAATCATTCTCCTCTGTAAGTGTAAATCCAGTAAATCAAATTTACTAAAGGTGGGATCAAGTAGGCACAGACATCCCATTTTTAAAGACATGCTGTCTTCTAGACCCGAAGCAGGAAGATCAGGATTTCACTAAAGCTTAATTAATGACATGAACACAATTAAAAGTGACTGCCTTACTCAAAGGAGAATGACAGGGATGAAACTACTTTAAAGAGTGTTGAGGGGTAGAATGTGGCAGGGTTCACCCAGCACAGTCCAGGTGACAGATGCTCTGAGCTACAACACAAGGCCTGGTCTTCATGGTAGTTCTAAACCAGTGATTTTCAACCCGTGTGCCATGAGAGGATCGTAGGTATACCGTGAGAATTTTTAAAGATCATTAATTATTTTCAAAAGAATTTCAAAACACAGTAAGTATATTCTTTTTTTTTTTTTTGATCAACATAATTTAAGTAAGCTGTGGAAGGGTAACTATAGGTTCAAGTGTGCTGTGAGATAAGAAAGTTTGAAAAACACTGCTCTAGCGTGATGGTTAATATTCACGGACTCTTTCCATCATTGTACTAATAGTTAAGAAGCTCTGTGCTGGCCAATCATTGATGTCAGAGCTGGTGAAGTCTCTTCCTCCAGGACACTAAGATCCTCATCCCTTCCTGTGAGTATCTAGTCTCTAAAAGCCTTCCTAATTTGGCCTGCCACCGAGGTTAGTTCAGGGAGAAACTGAATTGCTCAAGAAATAGTTGGGTACTTGATGGTTATTTCTAATGATATAAATTAGAGGTTGGCACGCTAATATATAAGTCCCTCGCTTATTGGGTTGGGCCAGCTTGTTCAGTGAGGTCCTCGTCCACTGACGCCGGCAGTGAAAGCTCCTATGATGCCCTGTGTGGTCACCAGTGACCTCTCTGAATGCTACTTTAAGACCATTTCATGGTCAGATTTTTACACTTTCCTTTTACCACTTAGAACTTTGAAGTTCCACAGAAATGCATTAAAAAAAAAGACAGGTTGATGGGTAGATACAGAATAGAGGAGCTATGTGATAAATTGAAGATAGCAAAATATTCACTGGAGCCTCTAGCGTTCAATATAAAATTATTTCAACTTTTCTCTATGTTTAGAAATTTTCATTATAAGAGATTGGGTAGAGAAAGAACTGAAGAATTGAGTTTCCTTACACTGCCCTTCCCTTAATTCTTAATAGAAGGTATTCAGATTTTCAAATTATGTCACAACTATTCATATGCAGGTATGCACTTGTTCTAGAAACTTTTCTCAACAGACACATTGATAGTAACTAAATGAAAGGAAAAAATAATAATAAACCCAGGTTGGTAAGAATTGATGGGCAGTCAGTGGGGCTGGCCTGGTGTCTGTCACTATGAAAAAGTCCTATCAAGCTACATTTCCATTTTGGTGACTTGACAGAGAGGATGAGGGGCCTGGTGTATGGACACAGTACTTTTTAATATCAGTTAAAATTTTCAGCTTCTCAGTTAATATATTTAACTCATTTCTCTTACAGTGATTATACATTCTGCCTCTTCTTATTGTTATTTGTATTATATATATTTACCTTGTAACCTGAGAAAGACACTGAGGATATTTAATTTGGAGATGACAGTAGACAGAACAGCCATGTGTTGACTAACAGTCAACTTTAGTCACCTAAGGGACTATGCAAGAGGAGAAGGAATTGAGTCAAACAGTGCTGTTCTGAAGAGGACCTGCAGGTCCAGGACCTGGTTGAACAATGGGTGGGAAACACAAGGAGGCGGGTTTGGGCACAACATGGAGAAGCATCCTCCCTAACCATTAGAGCTACATCCATAATAAGGTGGGATGGTTCCTGGCAAAGACCTCCTGCTCCCAGAATGATCAAGAAGAGGCTGGATGATCATCTTTGGGCAGGCCCTTAGTAACCTCTGGGATTCAGGTCAGGAGGTAATTGGGAGTCTGGCTTACTCTCAATTCTTCACCTCTGGCTTTTTCAGCTCCCCCAAGGGCACAGAATGAGAGTGAATGGACACCATAGCCTTGGAAGCTTCTAGGGTTGGTACAGTTGTCAGGGACACTTTTGAGCTCATTCCGTATTTGTGAGAAGATGAATAAAAAGGCCACGAAGGCCTGTGGGTCCCTTAGAATTCAAGGATGAAGCGACTCAAAATATACAACCTTGATTGTTTAGTTCCATGGGAAAGAGGAGGGGAAAACTAAATTTATATTAAAAATTGAATAAAAGGCTTCAATTGGTTGTCTTAGAAACAACCATTGAGACCTTTGGTTATTCAAATACATTTTACAATAGTTTTTTTTGTTGTTGTTGTTGTTCTCTCTCTCTTTTCTCCAGACAGAACTGGTATATGCTATTAATTCATAACTTTAACCAAGGGCTTTAGACATTTCAAGTAATTCAATTTGCCAACATGTTTTTTTATTAGTCATAGACATCAAAGGATTTCAGCAACAATAATATTTTCCTTTGCTTTTTTGGCATTCACTAGCCAGGCAACCCAAGTGTTGTACTGGAATCTAATGGAGCCTGTTATGGTCTCCTTAGTAACTAGGAACTCTCCTTGGAGATTACTGAAAGGATAGGAAGGCTTTATAGCTTGGAGGTAAATTCCTATTACCTTGCTCTTTTCCTACTTCTCCTACAGGGTGGAAAGAGGGAGGAAATCATGTATTTGTGCAATGTTTTGAAAAGGAAATATCTGTCTGTATCATATTGCTGAATAGCTTGCCTTCTACCAAGTCAATGAGAATTAGAAATAACCAGGGAACTATTTATAGAAGAGTTTCGACCCCGAGTTGCCAGTACTGTTTAAATTTCTGGTTATTTCCACACACTTTGAATCATAGCTTTGGATCTGAATCTGGGCTTTGTCACTTACAGGCCTGAGAAATTGGGCCACGCACATGATATTTCTAAGCCTTAGATCCAATCTCATAGAACAATTGTGGGGATTCAGTGACATAACATAGAAATGGCAGGACCTAGCACTATGCTTACAACATAATAGTTATGTCTTTCTGTTTTTATCATTATTCCTTGAAATACATAAGGGAAAGTTATGTATTAACTAAAACACTGAAGTATCTTTCTTAGGACGTCCTGGTCACACTTCACCGAGAATAAATTTTGTACTTAATTGAAAGCAAGACTTTTATCTCCTTTTTCTTTCTGTTTTTTTTTTTAATTAAGTTTTCTGCATGATTGCATTGACATCCTCCTCACTTTGAATAGGTAGACAAAACTTAACTTAATGTCCTGAAAACAGACATGCAAATAGCCTTGACCCAGTCTCCTGCCAGAGCTGGCCCAGGGCCTGGGCAAATTCACTGGCTGCCTACACAGGATGGTGTGAGGAGCACGCTGAGACCTTGCCTCTTGCTCCCATGGCAGTTCTCTCTCCAGACTTTCAGACCAGAGAGCTTGTTCCCACTTTGTCTAAAATCTACTGAGTCCATTCCACTCTCCTTCACTTACAGGTCATATGTAGCAAAGATAGGGGTTTGTCTTACAAGGCCATTGCTAAAATGCATACTCCCAAGGACGTCCCAGAAGATTTGGTTTGAATGAAGAAGATAGAGGTAGGCTCCTCTTTGCATTTCTCTTCTAATAGTCCATCATTAATAATGACAATAATTAAAGTGGTAGTGGCATTTGGATACAACTTGACTTTAAGGATCAGTTTCAAGTGTTTTGTTTTATGTTCATAATACCCTCAGAAGAATGTTTTAAAGTCTGGGGATGCCCAATATATTCCATGTATGTTCTTTGCCAGGCCAATGGCAGGCCATTGATCTGAGGATTCTTTCACCCTGGGTTTCACGCCCTGGCTTCACAAGCCTTAACCCACATTCCTGGCCGCCACTGCTCATGGATACAACCCAATGTCATCCATGTTAGTATCTTCTGTGCAGATGAGAAAGATGAATGGTCATAGAGGTCAAGTGCACCTAATCCTGGCTGTGCAGTAAGTGAATAACTAAATGAACCTAGACCAAGGTTTTTAGATTCCAGATGTTGGTATTTCTTTTTAATAGAAATATCACTGATTTTAAAAAGGCATTAATTTGTAGAGGTACTTAAAAGTAACCTAGAAAGGCAACGTAACAGGCTTGGTTATAACAGAGTAGCTTTGAAGTATGATGTGGGGGGGGGCATTTATTTTATGGGTTGCCATGATATTGCAGGAGGACCTAGGAAATAAAGGAAAGATCGGATGAGCCCAGCTGAAGGCAGTCTGTGCCAGGTATTGTTCTTTCCTCTTAGTACGTCTCATCAGAGGATCCTGAATTAGTTCTGGTGATTGTGATCATTCTGTTGAGTCATCTGAAGTGACAGGGAATGGATCAGATGAATCTTTATTACAAAATGCCTTGAAGGGAAAACAATCACAAATGCAAATGTAACTTAGTCTTATTTTTTTTCATAAGGTGTAGTTGATAGACAGACCTTTAGGACTCAGCATAACCGTGACCTAGAGCCTAGCCTCACATGACCCTGGTTGGTGCTTAAAGGCCAAGAGAGTGGATCTTGGAAATCAGAGCTGCCATCTTTTAGTTCTGTGCAGTCTCTCTCTCATCTGAGTCTCAACTCACCTAATCTTATGTTACAAAATGCTACAGAAATATATTTTAATTACTCACCAAACCCAGAAGGTTTGGGGTTTCTAATAAAGAGAAAACAAATTTCCAGCAATTAAACAAACAACCTACATCACCGTGGGGGAAGAATCTGCCTATCATTAGAGCCAAGTCTCTATTCTTTCTGTCTGTGGGATAGTCATTAGAGACAGAAGTGGAGCTTGCCAGTAGATGTTCTGATTTCCAGAATGCCTGGTAAGTGTTTAAGAGAAACTACAAATTAATACAAGATGAAGAGATAGTGCTACACTTGGAAAGAATTCCAGTGATAAGATAGAGCTTTCTAATAAAAGAGTTGCCCCCAAATTGGAATGTTTTGCCCTAAAATACAATATACTCTCTTCCTCTGCTCAAGATGTACAGGCCACCTGTGGGAATGTTCCAGAAGGAAAATAGCAGTTATTGACCACTGGAAATGTGCCAGGCCTGGTTCTCATAACTCTATACATACTAGCTCATTTCGTGTTTATATACCGCAAAGAAGTAAGACTTGTTAATCTTATTTTTAGGTGCAAATACTGAGACACAGAAAAGTTTAAGTAACTTGCCCGAAGTGAAATGTTGAGTCTCAGTACAAATCCTTGCAGTCTGCCTCTGGACTTTGTCTCCTATCACTATGCCGTGCACACCTCAATGTGCCACCTAGTGTCCTACCTGGTGGGGAATTTAAATAGGAAGGCATTTCAGATTCTATACATCCCTTTCTAAAGCAAGTGGGAGAAGTGTCTAAGAACTTCTTCTTCTTCTTCTTTTTTTTTTTTTTGCAGTTTTTGGCCAGGGCCAGGTTTGAACCCACCACCTCTGTATATGGAGCCAGTGCCCCACTCTTTTGAGCCACAGGCACCACCCATGTATAAGACTTTCTGATCATGAAGTCTTGAAGCCTTGGACTTGACTACTCAGTATAATTAGAATCAGACAGAACCATCAAGTGTTAGATGACACAGAACTGGGTGTACTCTCAGAGGCCAAATTGCCCACCCCTAGCATTCTGGAAATGTAGAAATCAAAGCAGAGAAAAACAAAATGAGTTTCCCAAATTTACGGCTAATAAAGCTTCAAGAGCCTGGTTTTCTAACTGCTCATCTCAGTACCACCCCCATTTAGCCATAGGTGTTATAGGGCAATGGGGTGGGCATATGACAGGAACCTAGCATGGTACCGAAACTTCCACAGGTCTGAGGTCCCAGCATCAGAAGCCACAGGACGTTAGGCGGGCAGCCTTCCCTTAAAACCCTCTTTATACAGAAAGCCAGGGAGGACTGGACGTACTTTATCCTGTATACGGTAGAACCTCCAGAGTTGATCACCTCCCTCTGTGGCCCTCCTCCTTAAGGTGACCTAATTATCTTAGACGGGACATGCACCACATGTAGGTACCAGCTCAGTAGCCCCTTCCTTATGCTGACCACCTTGGTATGTTGACCAGACCAGTTTGTTACAGTCCCTTGAGTGGTCACCTTACAGAGGTTCTACTGTAGTGTATGTCATGGTTTCATCTGACAGAAAACCTAGGCAATGGAGATCTTGCCAATCTGAAAGAATGAGCTGGACCAATTTCCATCAGCAAACTTGCTTTCCCGGAGCATTCCGCCACGTGGCACTCCCTAAAGTCAAAACCGGCCATTTCTGACAGCGAAGGGCTTCTGCTTCCATATGCCTTTCTTGGATGTCTCATCTTTTTGACTCAGTAAACATTAATCAGGCTAATAATCAGGATATTGTGAGAAGGAAAGACTCTATAACATAATAAATAGGTTTGCATACTCCTGGCTGAGCAAAGAACAAAACCAAGAGCACAAGCAGATTATGCCAATAGCAAACGCAGCCAGTGCCTGCTACCGCGAACCTCCTTCCTGGTCTCACACTCTCACGTTGCACCCTGAGAACAGAGAGAGGAGCTCATTGTCACACCTACCAGAGTTGGGTAGGAAGCTGTCTCATTCTAATTCTCCCTGGGGACAGAAAGCACCCAAAGGGCCAAGGCTGTACATGAAGCAATTTCAGTTTCTCAGCCCCACCTCCGCAGGCGTTGGTATAGTTGGCAAAGGGCTGTAAGAAGGGGCGTGGGTGGAAGAGAAGAGAAACCAGAGAGGATAGAATTTACAAGTGGTGAAAAAGAACTCCCACCCTGCTGAGTGAAAGCCCTGCTGAGATCCTCTAGCAGGATTGCAAAAGTAACCAAGAGCTTTTCTTTGCAATGACTCTATAATTGGGCAGATACTGATTTTTTTTTTTCTTAGCACCCAGCACTCCCTTCTGAACTTGACTCAGGCTGCCCTCTGGAAGAAAATGAGCAGCCATCTGTGACTTATCTTGGATCATGAAGCAAAGGTATGTGTTTAAGGACCAGAAAATTGAGTCTCTGCAGCACCAGCGTGCTTAAATCATCTTAAGAATTTTTTTTTTTTTTGGTGTAGTAAAGAAAACCTAATTAAATTAGCCTTCCCAATAGTCTCCTCATTCACAGACTCCACTCTGCCCTGAAAGCAGTGAAATTATATGGGATACAGGCTCTGGGAGTTGCAAGAGCCCGCCTTAAGACCAACTTAACAAAACATAAAGAAATCCAAATAGAGGAAAGGAAACTTATCATAACAGTAGAAACGACGCTCTGACAGTGTGAAAGAGATTTGTACACTGTCCAGGAGAAATCTGAGAAAGCAGGAAAGTGGGAAGTTTCCGTTCTATGTCTTATTTTCTCATAACATACAATATTGAAAAACTGCAGCTTTCTTAGGGCAGAGTTGAAACACCTTTACAGTAGAAATATCTAGATTTAAAGTGAAATGGGCCTGATTTCATATAAAAATATATTTCCTGGGCAGCGCCCATAGCTCAGTGGGTAGGACGCCAGCCACATACACCAAGGCTGGTGGGTTCGAACCCAGCCTGGGCCTGCTAAACAACAATAACAACTACAACAAAAATAGCCAGGCGTTGTGGTGGGCACTTGTAGTCTGAGCTACTTGGGAGGCTGAGGCAAGAGAATTGCTTAAACTCAAGGGTTTGAGGTTGCTATGAGCTATGATGCCATGGCACTCTACCCAGGGTGACATAGTGAGACTCTGTCTCAAAAAAAAAAAAAAGAAAAAAAATATATATGTATATTTCCTGTGTGAGAAATCAAAGGGGGATGATAAGTGTTTTGAAAATCGATCAGTGGCATGATATTAGTCAATAGTGTTATAGAGATTATTTTAGAATCTTCGTTCTTTGTAAGTAGAACTTCTGAGACTGAAATTGATTCTTGGCAATGAATCATCTGAGCACATAGCTTTATAGTTATATCTGTAAGCTGACTGTTATATAGCTGCAATTAAATGAGTAATTTATCAATTCTTTAATTTCTCAATTGCTTTAACCAAGTATATGCCTAGAAACAAAATTAGTTTCATAGGGGTTCTAATAATCTTGAATTTTCTCCTAAAAAAATGTAAAATTTTAAAATTTCCCCTCCAGTGGGAAAATATAAAATTCAGCTTACAGAGATAACTATATCTGTATAGTTATACAGTTTGTATGGTATAGTTTCCCATCAAATGGGAAAATATAACATTCAGCTTACAGATATAACTATAAACCTGTGTGCTCAGATGATTCATTGCCAAGAATCAATTTCAGAATTGAATAGAATGAAGATTCTAAAATAATATCTCTAACACTGTTGACTAGTATCATGCCACTGATCATTGGAAGCAAAGGTTGACAGTTCATTGGACTAAGAACATTTACATGTGCATAAAGAATTACCAGAAATCAAAGCACCGAATTTGACTCCTAGCTCAAAATTTGGTTTTCCTTTTTCTTCTTGACTTTTACTTGAAAAGTAATATTCACTTGAATATAAAACTGGGCAATTTAGTAATAAGGTGATAAAGTAGATGTTTTCTTCCTTGAGAAACTCACAACCACTCAGCATTACGGAGCCACAGAACAAGTGACACGCAGTCTGCATATGCTGAGACCAACTCTAATTTTTGGCTAGAACCTCAGAGAATGTTCAGCAGTTCTATTATTTTTGATACTCTGAAAGTTCTATTTTCTTTTTTTCTTTTTTTCCCCTGAGACAGAGCCTCACTCTATGCCCTCGGTCGAGTGCTATGGCATCATGGCTCACAGCAGCCTCCAACTCCTGGGCTCAGGGGATCCCTTTGCCTTAGCCTTCCCAAGTGGCTGGTACTTCAGGGGTCTGTCAGAACACCCAGCTAGTTTTTTGTTTCTATTTTTAGTAGAGATGGGGTCTTGCTTTTTTTGCAGGCTGGTCTTAAACTCCTGACCTCGAGTGCTCCACCCACTTGGGTCTCCTAGAGTGTTAGGATTACATGTGTGAGCCACCGCACCCAGCCTGAAAGTTCTCTTTTCTTGATTTTTTTTCCTCCTCTCAGTTCCTTCTCAGCTATCCACTGTAATACAGGGGATACCATATTCCCAAAAGGGCTCAGAGGGGACAGTAAGCGTCCTTTAGTTTCTCACGTGCTTCACACACAGTGTAAAGAACAGAGTCGATTTTCTTTTTTGAGACAGAGCCTCAAGCTATCCCCCTGGGTAGAGTGCTGTGGCATCACAGCTCACATCAACCTCCAATGCCTGAGCTCAAGTGAGTCTCCTGCCTCAGCCTCCCAAGTAGCTGGGACCACAGGCGCCTGTCACGACGCCCGGCTATTTTTTGGTTGCAGCTGTCATTGTTATTTTGGCGGGCCTGGGCTGGATTCAAACCTACCAGCTCAGGTCTATGTGGCTGGCACCTTAGCTACTTGAGCCACAGGTGCCAAGCCACAGAGTCGATTTTCAAGCAAATTGCAACCATATAGTCTTCATAACTATAGATATAACCCAATGATCAAAGCTGAACTACCTTTAAGTTCATTTGCACAAGAGCTACGAGACAAGGTCCCTTGAGGAATCTCATTACAAACACATTTTGCAGTCCCTCCCCAATTTTGTTCACATTTATGCAATTGTATGCATGGATACTGAAGATATTTTATCTACTATGAGTGACATGGTAGTCTGTGTCCATTTGATGGCAAGAAAATTGTGTTTTCGACACTGAAACAAAATCACCCCTTGCTTTTCTGAGCTAAAATATTGGAGTGTGACAGTTGTTCACTGAATCTCTCCCTTCAGCTTTCCTGCTCCTCCTGTCCTCGATCACTGGGGCAACCTACACCTCGAACCTTTAAAGGTGATGGGAAAAATAGCAATGGTTGGCCACACCTGCAGACTTCTTCACTGAAAGATGTCAGACCTGCTTTGAGGAGGTAGGTTAGCACTCAGGGAAGTGTGCTAAACAGTAAGTAGTATTTGCAGCCTAAATCAAGTTTCATTTCTCATACTCAACATTCTAGCTGTGATTTTATATTTTTTACGATTTTTTCCTTCTCCATTATTTAGAGAAGCTTTTTTCTTCATGTCATGAAACCAAAATTTTATAGGTGAAGAGAGAAGAGTATTTTGATTTATTGATAGGGTTATTTTTTAATACTCTTTAGAACAAAAGTTTAATTTCAGCCTCTGATGCTGTATGTGAATTGAGTTATATGTATGAGGTGGGGCTGCAGGGGGACTATCCAATAAAAGAAGCACTTGGCTTCTGTGAATTGCATGGGAAGAGTCGGAGAGGGAGGGGAAGGTGTGGTGGTGATGTCAACTTTTACTATGGAGATATTAGTAAGTTTCAGATTGCATATTTTAACAAGTCTAAACACATGCTCTTGCTATAAAACAAGTCATCAAATACAGATTATTTCTTGGCTATACTGGACTCCCAAGTTCTGTCTTTCTTTTTAATCATTCTCTAGCGAGGTGTCTTCTCTAACTGCATGATGATTCTAGCACTGAAAAGACAGCACACCAATCTGAACTCCTAAGCAGGGATCTTTCAGCAAATCTCTGTGTCCTGTCTAGGAGACCTCTAAGTCTGTTCCCATCAGCACGCTCTCACCTCTGAGATATGCAAGGATAACAAACAGGGAGGGGACATGTGGACTTGGCTTAAAATGACTGGCTTCATCTCTTGCTTGTGACTTGTGGTGTCACAACTTCCCGGAGTCTCACATTGCAGATTTGAGGATAATCATATGAGGTGTTCATCAAGAAAAGGTTAAGGATTTCTCAACTTAGACAAAGGTAAATTATGTGTTGTGGTCCTGACCCAGAAAACCTACAAGGAGCCATATTTGATCAGTTCTGATTTGGACTTGAACTTTTGGGTTGGGTCTTCCTTGCCAATAGTGGTAGCAATCCTGACCTGACAGAAGACTACTCAGATATGGAAATGTCTGGTGCCCAGAAATAAATCCTTGGGACCCCTGGATTGAATCTGATCCCCTCATAAGAGTGAGGCTGACCCAGGATCAGCCAAGCTTGTATGAACGGGAAGCTCAGGAGATGTCCAACAAGTAAACACTGTTTGACAGTCTACAGGAAAGAATAGATGAATAATGTGCTCCCTAATTGTTCAAATAACAGGTGTCAAGGTCGAAACTGACTTCTTCTTGCTCTAACTTCAATTCTGTAGTCCCTTATCTAAACTGACAATGCCAATTGCTCTGAGTCACAAACAAACTTGACTTTTCAACTGCAAGACATTTCCTCTTTTTTTACATTTTAATTGTGGTAAAAAAAAAAAACATAAACTTTACCATCTTAATCATTTCTAAGTGTACAGTTCAGTAGTGTTAAGTATAGGCACATTGTTGTGCGACCAATTCCCACAAATCTTTCCTCTCCCAAAACTGTCTAATAGCTATTAGGCAACAACTTACCATTTTCTCTTTCTTTCAGCCCCTGGAAAGTACAATTTTCCTTTCTATATCTATGATTTGACGACTCTGGGTACCACGTCTCAGTGGAATCATACAGTATCTATTTTTTTGTGATTGGCTTATTTCACTTAGCATCCTGTCCTCAGTGCATTTGTGTTGTAGCATGTGTGTGAATTTCCTTCCCTTTTAAGGATGAATAATATTCCACTATGTGTGTAGGTGACGTTTTGTTTATTCATTTAGCCTTTGATGTATGCCATGTTGCTTCTACCTCCGGGCTAAGTGTGGTGGAAGACATTTCTGGAAGTTGTGATTATGTAGTACAATGGTTACAATACTTGCCTTTTCCAAATGAACTGAAGCTTTACATCTTTTAATTATAAATTTCATTCTTATTTCCCCTAAATATTTACTTTTGTTTTTGTTGTCAACCAGGTACAATGATCCCAAAGTGGAAAGACATTTAGAAGCCATCTCAGATCTTATTATATGATTATGGTAAGGCAATTTTTATGACAGATTTCTAAAGTAGGCTTTCCTTTTATGTCTGACCTACAGCCTCCTTTTTTTTTTTATGAAGGTAAGGCCTGTACTACTGTCACTATAGCTTACAAGTCTTTTATTTGGAAATGCGAGACCCCACCAGCAGACAGAGCCAGTCCTAGGGTCATCAAGCAGACATCACCCCATTCACTGGCCTAAGAAATAGGTTAATTTTGATAAATATCCATTGGCTGTTAGAAAAGAAATGTGTAGGAGAAGATTTCTAGAAGAAAGCTAAAGCAGTGAGCCTCCTTCCTTCATCTACTCTTTCAAAAGAGGGGTTTTCAGACTTCCTCTCTTTTTTTACAGTTTCACATCTGCACATCAGACCCATCTGAGCTTTTTAAAAATACTTATGCTCAAAATTCTCTTCACTCCTACACAATCAGATTTGCCTGTGGGACTATAATCTGTTTTCTAGGCTTTCTGCTTTGCTCTGACGTGCACATCTGTAAAGGTCCATGGGAGGAGGAGTGTCTGTAGACAAGAGCCAGGTGCTTGCCACAAAGCCTGTATGAGGGTCCTTGTGATGTGTGTAGGATTATATACATGCAGGCGCTCAGGCAAGCCTCAGGGTGAGGGGAGGGGAAACAGGGAGAGTAAAACTCCAGAGAGTCGCAGATGGCAGAGGTGTCCATGGAAAGTTTTGGTCCATGTCACACAGCAGCTCTTTTTCTGTGGAAAGCCAATTTCAGCTTTAGTGAGAGATTAGTTGAGATTATGAAGGAATTGTAGGTTTTAAACATTATAAACATTACAGTTCAGTTTAGGAATTTGTGGAGCAAATCAGCTTCCTTTCTTCGGGTAAATATGAACATATAATAATCAAAGTACTAAATTGTACGAGGTCATTCAAAGTTCTAGCATTCTCTCCCTCTGACCTGGAGCAAAGCCCCTATGTGGAAAAGGTTCTGATTCTTATTTCTGATTCTTATTTTTATCAGTCTGTCTGATTCTAATTTCCCACTCACACCTCCCTTCAAACTTCTTGTAAGTCAAAACAGCTAAAAAAAATTAATTTCCATAACTGTCTTCACACATATTACATTGTTCAAAGTTATTTTAATGACTTTCATAAGCTTCAAAGAAATCTAGCAGGAAAATTCTAAGTCCTTTCCCTCACTCCATCAACAACAAGGTAATCTGAAGCAAGGGCCTCAATGTTCACTTTCTCTGAATGCCAAATGGAAATTTTTTTTTAAACCACCTCAGGGTTTACATAGGGATGAATTAAACCCATGCCACTGAAATGCTTTGAGCCTCAGATGTTCCAAGTGAGGTGTGGAACACAGACAATTAAAAATAATTGCAGAAAATCTTTTTTTAAACTTCAAAATTATTGTTTATTTTTCGTATTTTAAAAGTAAACCAAGGTGTTAAAAAGAAGTAACCCATGCTTCTCAAATGCTTTAAATCCTTTGCTAATCCCTGTGTATGCTTAACACACACGCATACACCCCATCAAAGAAAAAGAAACCTTGTCAGATTTGGGGTGGAAAATACTCAGGGATCTTTGCTGGCTAACCTAATTTTTGTCCATCATGGGGCAAAACTTTATGGGACCTTGAGGTATTCTATTATTCTAATAGATGAAAAGAAAGAACCTTGATTTATCATCTGAAACGGCTTAATGGGAAATAGATTTACTAGCCAGACTTTGATCATTTGTATTGTTTCTATTTATTCTTTCTACTGAAAACTGCATCATACTTGCATATTTTTAGGGAGAGAAAATATTGTATCTAGCCATTTCTATATTACTTAATAGCACCCTTCATTTTTTTAAAGACTTTTTTTGCTATCTTCTACAACAGAGTAAACAAGGAATAACCTATAAATTAGATAAGGAAAATTATACTAGGAGTAATATTTAACCTGGGAAAGCCACATAGGCATTTAACAAGCACTGAACATTTCTATTGGACTAATCCCAATTTTCCAAGCACAGAATGTACTGAAAAACTTTTTAGCCTACGATTTGCATGTTTTTCCCACCAGGTTACATTTTCCAAAGAGGATAAAATTTTAAGAGTAAATAACAGCTTATTAGAAAGAATTTTTCTGAGAGTCTTGATAATTTAGTTCAGTTCAACAAACATTTATTGACTATGTCCTGTGTCCCGAGCTCTAAGCCAGATGCTGGATAAATGGAGCTAAGATAAATAAAACATAATTCCTTTTTTATGGAAGCTTTTGTGAGAGAAACAGATAGACAATAAAGTATAAATATAAATAGGTATATAAGAAGGAAGTTATTCCAGTGCACACAAGCTGAGGTTAATAAGCAGCATTGTCTAGGTAGGAAACCATGTGAAATGCAAGGTATAGAGATGAAAAGCAGAAAGAATAAAGTCAGGGTCATGGACAAGACCCAAGTGAAAGTGTGAGAATGAAAATTACAGCAATTGAAAAATATATGTGTAAAACCATGGACTGGATGTCGCTGCCAAGAGACTTAGTAATTGGTAGATGATCTGGGGGAAATCGAGACGATCCATAGGAATAAAGAGATGACAGATATGGAGCAGGGAAGGGAATCTTCAATACAAGTTGACAAGCTTTCCAGAGAAAAGGAAGGGAGAATGGAAGAGAGGCAAGACTGAAATAAAAATAGTGGAGAAATTCCCAGAAATGAAAGATGGCATAATTCCTCAAATTAAAAGATTATATTGAGTTCTAGCCAAAAAAAATATTTTAAATGGACATCTAGGGTCTTCTTCCTAGAGATTGCGATTCACCCGGCTGAAGTAGAGTTCAAGCATCTGCATTTTGTATATATACTCCCTAGGTGATTCTGCTGAACAGCTAGATTGAAAACCAAAGGAGTGGGTCCCAAATGCAAGTGCACACAAGAATCACATGAAGAATTAATTAAAGTGCAAATTTCTGAGTATGAATGGAGAGGTATTTGTATGAAGAAAGCCCTGCTAGGATGTTGAGTTGCGTATTAACAGCCAAACATGTTTTATGGAAGAAATAAAAGCAAGGTAGAATGTTATAGCTGGTTCTACAATTTAGAGTCTGTCCATCTGAACATCTCAGGCACAAGTAATTCATGGATTTCTCCTTGAGAGATAAATCCTTCTCCATCCTAAGGGGAAAAAGTCAGTGGGAACATTAGTAGTCACAATAATATGTGTGTAAATCCACGAGGGCATGGGCAAGTGAGCAAATGCTCCAGGTAGAGGTTCATGTCTCGCTTCTTCATTTAGGATATATATATGTCTAGCATGTCTCTCTCTCTCTCTCTCTCTCTCTCTCTCTCGAATTTTCTGCAGCAATATTTTTATATTGTCAAAGTATTTGAGGTCATTGATCATGACTCATATGGCCTTATTGTATTATGTTTCTATCCTTATAAACTATTAGCCGGCCCCTCATTTTGAGTACAGCTGCTAATTATGGACTTGACTTTGTCTCTTTCTTCTACTTTCCTAGCTGTGGAGTGGCTATTGTGAGTTTATACAGTGGCTGGATGTCTCTTGTTCTCTGTGTTCTTTGTAAGTTGGTGCCATGTGGGGGCAAATGCCTCCTGAAGAGACATACGAATGTTTATTTGTTTATCACAGATATACTTAGCAACCCAGGGAGTACTGGGATAATCACAGTCCCTTCCTTCATGGTGTGCAGCCTAGTTATGGAAACAGACCTAAAACAATTACACACACACGGCCAGTTGCCAACTGTGACAAGTATGACAGAGTGACGCACAGAATTCTGAGAGCTTAGACGAGAAGTGACCTCATAAAAGAAGTCAGGAAAGATTTTCATAATTGAAGGAGACTTGAAGGATAAGATGCACTAATTCAGCAAAGCAAGGAGAAACGAACAGTAAGGCAGAGGAGACCCTATGTGTAAAGGTAGGTCTTGAAACGGGAGTAATGGTGAGACCTGGGTGTGGAGGAAGCCCAGTGGGCTCCAGGAGAGAAAGTGAGGAGCTGCAGAGACAGAAGCCCGGTAGGTGGGGCTAAAAGCATTGGGGGATGACCAGGAAGATTTATGCAGGTGATTGATAGGATCGGATTAATGACTTAACGCTAACGGGCATAGTGGTGCCTGCCTATAGTCCCAGCTACTTGGGAGGCTGAGGCAAGGGAACTGCTCGAGCCCCCGGAGTTTGAGGTTGCTGTGAGCTGGGCTGATGCCATGGCATTCTAGCCTGGGATGACAGAGTGAGACTCTATCTCAAAAAAAAAAAAAAAATTAACACCAATAACTTTAGTGGTTAGCATTTATTCAACACGTGCTATGTGCTAAGCATTGTTCTGGGTGTTTTATATGTATTAACTCATTTACATGCAAAACAGCCCCATAAGATAGATACTATTGCTATCCTCATTACACATATAAGTAAACAGAGGCTTAGAGCTGCAATCCTGCATGGTGGTTAACTTTATGTGTCAGCTCAGCTGGGCTATGGGCCTCATTGGTCAAATGCAAGTACAGGTGTGCTGTGAAGGTATTTGTGGGTATGACTGACGTTCACCACCAGATGACATTAAACAAAGCAGATTACCCTCCATAACATGGGCGCACCCTAAGCATTCATTGGAAGGTCTTAAGAGCAAAGACTGAAGCTTTCTGAAGAAGCTGCAAACGTGGTTTAAGACTTGAACACAAAAGCCCTGGTTGAATTTTTAGCCTACTGGCCCATCCTGCAGATTTAGAACTCAAAACTACAGCATCAATTCTTACCTGAATTTGCAGTTTTCTGGCCAAGCTTACGGATGTCAAATTTGCCAGCCCCCACTATTACCATGGGAGCCAATTCCTTAGTATAATATCAATTTCTCTCTCTCCACACTCCCTTGACACACATTCTATCCTATTGTTTGTATTTCACTGGAGAACTCTATATACTCTGTTTTCTTCTTTCTTTTTCTTTTCTTTCTTTTTTTTTTTTTGCAGTTTTGGTCAGGGCTGGGTTTGAACCTGCCACCTCCAGTATATGGGGCTGGTGCCCTACCCCTTTGAGCCATAGGTGCCACCCTATACTCTGTTTTCAATGTAACAGATTTAAGTAGGCCAGAATAGATTCAGGAACACCAGTTAGGAAGCTAATTCAATAACTTAGGCATGTTATGAAGAGACCAGACATGACAGCAGAAATTGAGAGAAGAGGATGGAGTCTAGAGATGTTTAGGAGATGGCATCAGTAAGGTTTTGTAATGGTTTGTATAAGGGTGGCAAGGGTGAGGGAAGTATCAAGGGGAAGTCCTATTTCTCAGCTTACATAACCGGGGGATTATAATGGTAGTCACTGAGTTGAGTAACACTAGGAGAGGATCAAAGATGTAAGGTGGATAAAAGTTTATATGTGTGGTCAGGTATTCGCGATGTGACTCTAATTTGAATAATGTCAAAGGTATTTGAGATGTCTGAGATTTCCACAAGAATACAGACATACATCATTTTATTGTGCTTTGTATTACTGAAATTTGCAGATACTATGTGTTTTTTAAAAAATTGAAGGTTTGTGGCAATCCTGTGTTGAGCAAGTCTATAGGCCCCATTTTTCCCACAGCATGGGCTCACTTATGTCTCTTTGTCATATTTAGGAATTTCTTGCAACATTTCAGACATTTTCATTATTATTATATCTGGTACGGTGATCTGTGATCTGTGATCTTTGATGTTACCATTCTAATTGTAGAAGACAGTGAATATGGTCAATGAACGGTGTGTGTGTTCTGACTGTTCTAACCAGTCCTTCCTGTCTCTCTCCTCCTCCTCAGGCCTTCCTATTCCCTGAGACAAAACAATATCGCAATTAGGCCAGTTAATAACCCTACAAGAGCCTCTGAGAATTCAGGTCAAAGGACTAGTCACACATCTCTCCCTTTAAATCACAAGCTGGAAATGCTTGAGCTTAGTGAGGAAGGCATGTTGAAAACAAATATAGGCAAAAATCTAGGCCCCTTATGCCAGTTAGCCAAGCTGAGACTGTGAAGAAAAAAAATTCTTGAAGGAAATTAAAGGGGGTATAGATGATAAGAAAGTGAAACAAACTTATTGCTGATATGGAGAAAGTTTGAGTGGTCTGGATAGAAGATCAAAACAACCACAACATTCCCGTAAGCCAAGGCCTAATTCAGAAGGAGACCCTAACTCTCTTCCATTCCATGAAGGCTGAGAAAGTTGAGGAAGCTTCAGAAAAAAGAAAAAGTTTTAAGCTAACAGAGGTTGGTTCATGAGATTTAAGGAAAGAAGTTTTCTCTCTAACATAAAAGTGTAGGGTGAAGCCGCAAGTGCTGATGGGAGAAATGGCAGGAAGTTATCCAAAAGATCAAGTTGAGACTCTTCATGAAGGTGGCCACATCTTAGAGATTGTCAGAGGGGAGGTAAGATAACTTCTGTTAGAAGAAGATGCGGTCTAAGACTTTCACAAGTAGGAGAAATCAATGCCTGGCTTCTAAGTCTCAAAGGACAGCTGACCCAGGGGATAATGGAAATAATGACTATAAGCTGAAATCAATGCTCATTTACCTTTCTGAAAATCCTGGACCCCTTATGCTAAGTCTACTCTGATAAATGAGTTTAAGTCTAGTCTTGATAAATGAAACAGCAAAGCCTGATGACAACACATCTATTTACAGTGCGATTTATTGAATATTATAAACCCATTGTTAAGACCTACTGCTCAAAATAAATAAGAAGATTCTTCTCTGAGTCATAGACAATGCACCTGGTTATCCAGGGACTCTAATGGGGATGTATAAGGAGATAAATGATGTTTTCATGCCTGCCCTCACAGCATGCATTATGCAGCTCAGGGATCAAAAAATAATTTTCATTTTCAAGTCTTATTATTTAAGGAATACATTTTGTAAGACTATAGCTGCCAGAGCTAGTGATTCTTCTGATAGATCTGGGCAACATAAATTGAAAACCTTTGGAAAGTAAGCCATTAAGAATATTTGTGATTCTGGCTGTGTGTGATGGCTCACACTTGTAATCCTAGCACTCTGGGAAGCCAAGGTTCGAGGATTGTTTGAGATTAGGAGTTTGAAATCAGCCTAAGCAAAAGCAAGATCCTGCCTCTACTGAAAATAGAAAAACTAGCTGGGTGTTATGGTGGGGCCTATAGTCCCAGCTATCTGGGAGGCTGAGGCAGGAGAATTGCTTGAACCCAGGAAGCTGAGATTGTTGTGAGCTAAGCTGATGCCACAGCTCTCTAGCCTGGGCAACAGAGTGAGACCCTGTCTAAAAATATGTATATTTGGAATTCATGAGAGGAGATCAAAATATCAACATAAACAGACATTTAGAAGAAGTTGATTCTAACATTCATGGATGACTTTGAGGGGTTCAAGACTTCAGTGGAGAACGTAACTGCAGATGTGGTAGAAATAGCAAGAGAATGAAAATTAGAAACAGAGACTGCAGATGTGGTTGAATCGCTGCAAACTCATGATGAAACTTCAATGAAGAGTTGCTTCTTATGGATGAACAAAGAAAGTGGTTTGTTGAGATGGAATATATTCCTGGTGAAGATGTTATGAACATTGTTGCAATGATTAAAAAAGGACTTCAAATATTATATAACCTTACAGAAAAAGTAGCAGCAGGATTTGGGAGGATTGACTGCAATTCCAAAAGAAGTTGTACTGTGGATAAAACGCTATCCAACAGCATCACAGGCTTCAGACTCTTTCATGAAAGGAAGAGCCAATCCATGTGGCAAACTTCACTATTGTCTTCTTTTAAGAATGCGCCACAGCCACATCAACCTGCAGCTACCACCACTCTGATTAGCCAACAGCCATCAACATCAAAGCGGGACCCTGCACCAGCAACAAGGTAATGACTTGCTGAAAGCTCAGATGCATTTTTCAGTAATACTGTATTTTTCACTTTAAAGCGTATACATTTTTTTGACGTAGTGCTACTGCACACTTAACAGACTACAGTATAGTGCAAACATAATTTTTTTCCAGTGAACTGGAAAACCAAGAAAAAACTGTGTGATTCACTTTACTGTGATAAGATATTTGCATTACTGTAGTGATCTGCAATTGAACCTGTGTCATCTCCAGAATATGCAGGTATGTGACTAGGAATTTAGCTATACAGATGTGGTGCTATGAGGTCTGGGCTACATATATAATGGTCCTGCCTTATCTGTAGGGCTTATGTTCCAAGACCCCCACAATGCCTGAAACTATGTGTCATATCAATACCTAACCCGACTTATACTGTACTACGTTTCTTCCTACACTGTAATACATACCTATAACAAAGTCTAATTTATAAATTAGGCACAATGAGAGGTTAACAACAATCACTAATCATAAAAACAATTATAACAATATACTGCAATAGAAGTTATGTGAGTATGGGCTCTCTCTCAAACTATCATATTGTACCACAGGACAATAAACTTTGGAAAACAAAGCTGTAAGTAAGGGGGTTCTACTGTATAAATTAGGGAGTCATCTGCAAATAGTGGGAAATGAAGGCATTTTATTGAATAGCTTGCCAATGAGGAAATCATGTAGTGAGAAGAGAAAAAGTATAGTACCGGGCTCTGTGGGACTCAAGTATTTAATGAGGGATTCAAGGGGGATGAATTTGCTCAAAGAATGAATGAATGCAAGGGTGGAGGTGAGGGAGGGCCCCAGGAGAGTGACACGGAACCCAGTGGTCAGTCCATGTGCTGCATGCTGATGAAAGGTCAAACACAGGAAGGTTAAGATACAAGATTGAGTAACAGGGAAATCAGGGTATCCTTGGGGAGCTGGAAATAAGATGATAGAAAGGGTGGGCTGAACAGTGAGTGGAACAGGAATCCATAAGCAGACCTTTTTCTGGAAGTTCACACAGTACCTGGGAACAGCAGGTATGTCCAAGGAGGACTGTGAGTCTGAGGGAAAGAGTTGGGGAGAACAATTCTCACTCTATAGTCTTTTGATGCTTTGATTATTGTACATTGGGAATGTATTATCTACTAAAATTGTGAAATTTAAAACAAGATGGCCAAGAGTTTAGTAAGTGGAGGCAGGAGGCACAGACAGCTCTGTCCGAGAGCTGGGTTAGGAACATAGCACATGCTGGGAAAAGGGAAGAACTTTAATACTTTTCACATCATTACCTATATGAGGTCTGACAATTAAGTTTGTGAACTCATCCTAGAAAAAGTGCTACATACTTTATTGCTGAATGTGACCATGGTCACCAGATGGCCAAGAGGAGTACTTCTTGATGTACTACTTCGTGATGTACACTCTAAGATGACCATAGAGATATTCAGCAATGAGGTATGTAACACTTTTTATAAGGTGAGTTTGTAAACTTAATTGTCAGACTTGGTATGAAAAAGTAATATTTAAGGGATTCTAAATACTCCATTCTGGGTAGTATATGGGGCATATATAGTCCCTAGAGTAAGTTGGCAGTCCAATTGCTCAAACTTCCACTGGTGTTAACTTGAGAAAACATTCCAGTAGAGGGTTAATACCTGGGCAGCTGCAAAGGTTCAGACTCAAGTATAAGAACAATAGCACCTATAAACACAATGGAATTGCTTACTGGAATAAGACTTCAGGGGCATAATGGGGAACTGATGGTGTTTACCAAAATGTTAAGAACTAAGTGTGAAAGCCACCAGGCATCATTAGCAGTTTACAAAGTGTCACAAAGAATGGCCACAGTCTGATAACTACAATCTACAGAGAACTCAAATTAATCAACAAGAAAAGAGCAAGCTGGCTCAAGTGGTTAAGACACCAGCCACATACACCTGAGCTGGAGGGTTCAAATCCAGCCCCGGCCCACCAAACAATAATGATGGCTGCAACCAAAAAATAGCCTGGGCACCTGTAGTCCCAGTGTCCCAGCTACTTGGGAAGCAGAGGCAAGAAAATTGTTTGAGCCCAGGAGTTGAAAGTTGCTGTGAGCTATGATGCCATGGCACTCTACCTGGGGCAACAGCTGGAGGCTCTGTCTCAAAAAAAAAAAAAAAAAAAAAGGAAAATAAAAGAGCAAGCAATCCCATTTATAAGTAAGTGGGCAAGAGACTTTAACAGAACCTTCTCTGAAGAAGACAGATGAATGGCTAATAAACACATGAAAAAATTCTCATCATCATAGAAAGGCAAACCCAAACCACTCTGAGATATCACCTAACCCACATCACAAAATCCCAAAGCTGCAGATACTAGCATGGATGTATTGAGAAGGGAACACATTTGCACTCCTGGTGGGATTGCAAACTCATACAGCCTCTATGGAAAGAGGTATGGAGAATTCTCAAAGAACTAAAATCTAGACCTTCCATTTGATCCCGCAATCCCATTACTAGGCATCTATCAACCCAGAAGAAAAAAATCATTTCATCATAAGGACATTTGCGCTAGAATGTTTATAGCAGCTCAATTCATAATCACCAAGATGTGGAATCAACTCAAGTGTCCATCAACACATGAATGGATTAATCAACTGTGGTACATTTATACCATGGACTACCATTCAGCCATAAGAAAAAGATGGAGACTTTACATCTTTGTATTTACCTAGATAGAGTTGAAGCACATTCTTCCTAGTAAAGCATCATGAGACTAGAAAAGCAAGAATCCAATGTACTCAATACTAATATGAAACCCAACAGATAAATAACTACAAGCCCACATAAGAGAAAAACCCAAGTAGATTCAAGTGGGGGGAAGATGGATAAGTTCTCCCCTAATGTGCACACCGTAAGGGTCTACAACACACCCCCTGGCTGATGGGCTCAACTACAACTTGAATTTTACTTTAGAAAAGCAAACAATGTAACCTGATCACTTACACCCTCCTATTAATATGAAATTAAAAAAAAAAAAACGAACAGAATAGCCACAGTGAAGAGCAAGTTCAGAATTTTACAGTTAGGTTTCTGAACTCCAAAAACACTTGAGGGTTCAGCAAGGCAGGCCAGAGCTCTAGTTGGTTCATCCTGGGACCTGGGAACATGGGATGGAGACTTCTGGGTGAATGCTACAGACGACTGTGGCTCTGAAGACTACCCTGAACCTTCAGAGTGTGTAGGTGTGCTGGGTCTTTCCAGTAACAGCTCACGTGAGCCTGCTTCCCTCCTGCAGAGGCCTCTCCCCCGCAAGGCTCAACAGGCACCACCCTTGAGAGCTACCCCCAGTTTTTCTTCTATTATGATGAAAGCAAGGTAATAATCAAACATGTTCTCTATGCTTAAAGAAAAAATTACAAAAATGTGGGTAAATCAAATCAAGTGTAAATGATATTTTTGCTACTATTTTACATAACACACACCTGCAAAGGGATGACAAATAAACCAGGACTAAAGCAGATGACTGGAATGATCGAAGGGGAAATCAAGGACAGGAGGCACACACCACAGACACCAGTGTTTGCATTCTGGGGTTGAGCATCACACAAAACATTCTGAGCACAAATAATAATTATTGGCTTCAGAGTTTAGAGAGGGAATCATAAAAGTAGTATCCAAATACAATTTCAACTGTTAAGGTTTGAATGTTGTCAGACCGGTTTGATTTTTTATTACCATAAGTATTTACAACGCTCATTCTATCACAGCACTCCTAGAACCCATTCCTGGAACACACCGTACTCTGGGACACTGGGTGGTAAACTCTGAGATAGAGCAATGGCTAGACAGGTACGTGGGCTCAAGGCAAATCATTTTACTTATCTGGGAGCTATGTAATTATGCCCCAGTGCTGACAGGAAGAATGTAGTTGAAAAGGGGAGTTTTAAATATATAAGAAGGAAATGAATAGTTGATATTCCAAGATTCCTGAGATGGTGGGAGCGAACTGGGTCCAAAGCTAGGTGACTGTGGGCCCAGAGGAAGGAGACACACCTGTGTGGGGCGGTAGGAAGCTGGATAGTCTGATGACATTTCTAGGATAGCAAGAATCCTTGCTCAGTGTTCTTAGTTGTAAACCACAGAGACCAATTTACAAAAGGACTTTAATGCTGAGAAACTTGGAGAGTGAGATGGGAACACAGGTGAATGATCAGAGATTTGCAGTAACCAGGACAAAGAGCAAACCCTTCAACAGAACTAATCTAGAGTCTCAGGCAGCACGGCTGGCAAGGCCTCCACTGGGGTCCCAGGGCTGGCTGCCTCCTATTGCCTCTGCTGTGGGAGCTGGAAGCTCTGGCTGTCCTTTTCTGTGCATCCCAGACACGCAATTCACAGCCCAGTGAATGAGCATCTGACTGATCTTATCTTTCTGTCTGGCAGCAAAGGAGGCTGAAAAGTTATCTGGCCTGCTTGGCCATAGGGTGGGCTCTGTTTCCCTTGAAAACCTATATAATAGAGAATTCCCTCCTTACAGGTAAGGGGTTCAGGATTCTGGGCAGCTAAAAATGTCCATCAAGATTGCTGCCACACCCATGAAGTGCCTTGTGGAAATTAGTAAAAGCCACCCCACTGAGGCAGAGGCATCCTGTGTATTAGCTACGGGGAACCTCGGGGAGGATTTCTAAAGGGGGATCCTTTTCTCCAGGGGGACCCTTTCCTGAGTCAGGTACTGAGGCAAACAGAGGGAAGCTGAATTTCAGTCTCCACCTGCCCCTCAGTTGAGTGCTCTTGTCTGGCTTTATGCAATGTTCCTGAAGGCTTCCACACCTGCCAGGATTAACTGTGGTTATGAAACCACTTACAAAGAAGTGGCAGATTCCGCCGGCAGCATTGATCCCAAAGGTGTGATCCACAAGGCCTTTACTTTACAACCAGCCTTAAAGCCATAAACTGCTGCTTTATAGTCAATTGACAGATGCTATAAGAAAAGGCAGATAAGCCTGCCTTACTCCTTTAAAAAAAAATATTGATGTTGTTATTTTCCTTGTACTGATCTGAGTTAAGTCCAGAAGTCTGGTGAGGTTGATAAATGCAAGTGATCTTGTTTTCGCTAAGACTTGAAAGGTCTGTTTTGGATTTTCTGAGGCCTATCTTGAGAGATTCTTCTTCCCAAAGAATTTTTCTCAGACTTGAAATTTCTGCTCCATAAGTCTTGATTCAGAATAGGAATGAGGACTGGCTTTAGGAAAAGATGTTACTGAGAAGTTGAAGATTTGTTTCTACCCCCTTGACCTCATATACCTTCCCCTCTTCCTGGCTCTCATAGATCTCTAACCCAAGTCACATAAACGTTACTCATTTAGCAACATCTTGATTTTTTTCCAAGCTGTAGGAGCCTAAGGCCAAGAGGATGAATGTCTGTCCAATCACGGTACTTAGATTCTTGCCGGCAGTGCAGGAAGGATTTCTCAGGACCAGTGAAATCACTCCCACATCCCAGGAAAGCCAGCCTCCTTCCAAGGCTCATTACCTTTCAGAAATTCCCTTGAACAGAGGTGAACAAGGCTGGATGCATCTCTTGAGAGCATCCTAGATAGAGTAGCCAGATGTAGGCCACATCCAGCCCTTGCGGATTACGGGCAGAGTAAGACAATCTACACTTATGAACTTCAACCGAATTCAAGGTAAGCTATAGCTGATACAGAGGCCCTTCCCTCAGAGTAGGGGATGATTTGCTCCTATCATATAATGTATTCTATCTTCCATGTAAAATTTACATAACTCGAATTTTTCAGATTTAAATAATGTATAGCTCTTTTTCCCTTTAGGAAAGAACTGAATGTGTCTGAATTATACGAACTAACACTTACTCAGTATTTCCTATATGTCAGACACTGTTCTACACGCTTCGCAGGTATTAAGAGAACATCATAAGAATTCTTATTAGCATTTTTATTTTGCAGTTGAGGAACTAAGGCACAGAATATTGGCCAAAGTGAGTGGCAGAGTGTAGCTAAGAGGTTACACCCAGTAAGTGGCAGAGGTGTGTTTTGAACCCCAGAAGACTGGCTTCAGGTCCCAGCTCTTCACGGCTGTGCTTGGTTGGCTCGAGGAAGGAAAGGCACCTAGGCTTCTCAGGAAGAGAGGATGAAGGCTAGAAGTGAGGTCAGGAATCAGATAGTCAATGGCCAGAACACAAAAGCACAGAAATGGAAACCTACCTGGAGAAGTAGAGAGTTCAGAGTTTATTCTTAAGTTGGACAAAGGCTAAACTCCTCAGTCCTCCATCTGCTGAAAGTTGTTTTACCACCCTCTGAATAAAAGGGCAGAGAGTGTGTGACGATGTTAAGGATTTCCTACAGGACCAGCTCTAGGAGGATAAGGAAATGCTTCCTTGCCTGACACTGTAAGAAAGACCCGGGCCCAGGCTTCCTAGCAGCAAAGTTAAGAAAATAGCATCCACTCAACAGGTCGGCAGCCGAACATATAGAGATAGAAAATCAGCTGAAAACAAAAAAGAATACAATAAATTTGATTTTTTATAGTGGAGACATATTTTTGAAAAATTAGAGGGGATGCATGTTCCTTCTAAAAATGAAACACAACCCTAAAGGTTAGACACCCCCCCTTTGTCACAGTTCTTAATATTACCTGTGATTTGGACTTTGGGTGATGTTAGAGATGCCAGGCACAGGTCTTAATGAGCATCAGTAATGGGACCAGGATTTCTAGACATGAGGATTTTGGAGCCCAAATGCTCCAGATGGAAGGTGCAGCAGGCAGGGGGCCAGGGCTGTGTGGGCATAGGGAGCAACCTGCTTTAATTAGGTTGGCTCATGTTTGCATCAGGGGCGACTCAGCGGATAAGGAAGTTTTCCTCTCCCAGCCACCCTTTGGTGCCACCACTGATAAAGTGCCCTGCAAAGAGAATGTCCTCAGTCCCCCAACCACGTCCTCCAAATCTTCCCCAAGAAGGTCAGCACATAGGCACCGGCACACTGGCCGCCTTTCCCGACAAACCATTGCAAATCCTCTGGCTGTGGAAACCTTGCTCATTTCAACCCTTACTGGGCCTTTTCTTCTTTTTAGAAACACAAACCAAATATTGTCCAAAGAAACAAATTTAAGGCCCACAATCAAAGTGGGTAAGATGCAGCAAATAGGCTGAGGGCAGGCCGACCTCTTCCCAATAGATGTAGTCTGAATCTCAATTTCTAACAAGGAGAAAAAAATGGGGACGAGTGAGGAGTTAGGACAAAACATCCTCACAGAAGAAATAATTTTATATACACTAATTGGTACTGGCATCTAAAAATTTGATGGATATGAAATTTTCCTTCACAAATGGTATACTAACTCACATTCTACTGAGTAGGTATTAGAGTGCCCATATCCTAGCCCATCATGTTTTTTGGTTTGTTTGTTTGTTTTGTTTTAGAGACAGAGTCTTACTTTGTCACCCTTGGTAGAGTGCTGTGACGTCGCAGCTCACAGCAACCTTCAACTCTTGGGTTTAGGCAATTCTCTTGCCTTAGCCTCTGGAGTAGCTGAGACTATAGGTCCAGCCACAATGCCCGGTTGCTTTTTTTGTTGCAGTTTGACCAGGGCCAGGTTTGAACCCACCGCCCTACTCACTGAGCCACAGGCACGGCCCATCCATCATGTTTTTTAAATAAAACTTTAATATTTTGTCCATCCGAAAAGTGCAAAATTATATCTTGCATTTATTTTGACTTAATTATAAAGGAAAGCAAATATCTGTTCTTATTTTATGTCCATTATTATACTCTGTTTAAACATTAATTTAGATTTGCTGTTTTCTCTTAACTTTATATTACAAATATTGTTCCATGTCTTTTGAAATTAGATAGGTTTTTTTTTTAGAAATACCATCAGCAGCAAAATTGTAACTCAGTATTCACTATATAAGTTTTAAGAGAAGAAGCTCCTTGAAAAATGAGTTAATAGTGGAGGGAAAACGTGAAGAATTGTGGTTTTATCCAATGAGCAAAATGGAATTATGAAAGTATAAGTCAACCTTGAATGACAAGAGTTCATTGTAGAAAGTGATAAAAACCAAAGTGAGGGATTAGAATATGCAAATTCTTAAAGTCTGCACAGGCAAATTTATTGTTTTATGTGTTTGTTTGTTGGGTGGGGTTTTGTATGTTTATTTGTTTTTCAATTGAGATAGGGTTTCCCAGGCTAGAGTGCTGTGCTACCATCATAGCTCACCGTAACCTCAAACTCCTGGACACAGCCCCCCAAACAGCTGGTACTATGGCCTGCACCATGGTACCTGGCTGAGTTTTTAAAATATTGCTACAGACAATATTTTGTAGCAAGGAGGTCTTGCTACTGACCTGGTATTGAATTCGTGGCCTCCCAAAGGATTAGGATTACAGGTATGAATCACTGCATCTGGCCTGGAAATTTGTTCTAGAGAAAATATGGGACATATCTATTGCTAGCTGATGGATGGACATTTGGAAATAACCCTGGATCAGTGGGGAAAAATCTTGGATCAGAGAAACTAAATATAGGACCAGTACAACAACCTAGATGAGACACGATAAAAGTCTACAGAGACAGGGACTGCAGGAATGCTAAGAAGAAAAAGTTTTAATAAACTTTATCCAAGACAGAATTGACAGCATGGGAACCAAGAAGCTCTAGAAATGGGGACAAGGGGGTAAACACCAACATTTCCCATGGTTTTTTTTTTGGGGGGGGGTTGTTTTTGTTTTTTGCTTTATTGAATAGGTGGATGGAAACACATTTTAACTAAATAGGAAATACAAAGAAAAGCTGTATTCTTTGTGGGTATGGGGTGTACTGGGTGAAAATGGTACAAAAAAGTCCAGTTTTAACTTTATGCATTTAAGAGGTCCAGGGGAAGATTCAGTCTTGTTTCATGTGTTCATTCACCACCACCCCCCAAATATTAATATATTACTGATCCAGGTCTCATTCTAAGTTCTGGGGATCCTATTGTTGGAAAGACAAAAGACAAAGTCCTGGCCTTTTCAGAGGTAACATGCTATGGAAAGTAGCTGGAATATCAATTTTAGGACAAATTTATGATGTACAACAAGGATATTTTACTCTTTGGGCACATGCAGGTACATGGAAGCCTTTTGGACATCACTATATATAGCATAAATACACGGATGTCTCTCTTGACTCAGCATAATTTTTGTATGTTAAAGTATAGTTTACAGCTGTATTTTATTTTATTGAAGATTGTTGTTTCTGTCTATGATACACCTGATGCTAAGGTCTTGTTCAGTAATAAAGTTTCCATTTATTACAAAATTTACTGTGCTCACTTTAGTAGCATATATATTACAAAATTTACATGGAAACTTGCCAAAACATTATAATGAATGATTTACTTGATGACATCCTCTCCAGAAAAATCAGTTAAATGTGACCTCTCTGAATCTCAGTTTCCTTACTTGTGCACCAAGGGGCCTGCACATATAATCTGTTTGTTTTGAAACAGAGTCTCACTGTGTTGCCCTGGGTAGAGTGCTATGGCACCATAGCTCACAGCAACCTCAAACTCAAACTCTTGGGCTCAAGTGATCCTCTTGTCTCAGCCTCCCAAGTAGCTAGGACTGAGACAATACCTGCCTCGTTTTTCTATTTTGAGTGGAGATGAGGTCTCACTCTTGCTCAGGGTGGTCTTAAACTCCTGAGCTCAAGCAATATACCTGCCTTGGCCTCCCAGAGCACTAGGATTAGAGGCATGAGCGACCACACCTGGCCTCTGCACAAATCTTGAATGCCACCTCTCTGAGTTCAATCAGGCCTATCCAGTGTGACTTCCTTGTTCTGTTACATCAACTCTCTCCTCAATACCATGTCTCCTCAATATAATCTCCCCCATCATCCTTCCATCACTTCATCACTTCCCTTGATCCTTGTCTGTCGAGGACCAACATTGGCACTGCTGAGTTCTGCAGGGGAAGAAAGGCCACCATCTTGCATATTAATGATATTGCACAGTCGGGGGTCTCCAGTCTCAACTGAGTCCTCCTAGTGGAGCAGCAATCCTGAGCTGACCTTGCAGCCAGCTCTCCTTTCCCACAGTGGCCAGATCAACCCTCACTATTCTTCTCAAGTCCAATCTAATGATTCTGCCACCTACCACCTGGAGGAAACAGAGTCACCCAGTTACACAACACAGGTAGGCCCTCCCTCAAAATCACACCCCAAAGTCCAGAGTTACTTGCTCTACTGACCCAGGGGACGAGGTGCCTTCCATTTGTTTGTGGCTCCTGCCTTCCATGGGTCCCACCTTCTACCCCCAAAGGGACTTTTCCCTTCTCACCCTTTCCTCTCCTGTATCTTCAGACTGATTGTCTCTATCTCAGTGAGTGAGTTCTTAACAACTGTAAATATGCTTAAGGTGTTTCTTTCTTAAAAACAGACCAGGAGAGGAACCACCTTCTTCACTGTGCATATCCCACTACTATGGCCCTCTGTCTTGATCACAAACTCCTTGAACGAGCAGCCCACTCTCACTGCCCACCTGCTGTCTCTCATTCACTCCTCAGCCTCTCCGGAGCAGCTCTAGTCTTCACCACTGACCTGAAGGTATTCAGTAAATAAAAAGGCCTCTGACTGATTGAATGAAATTAAACAATCCAGGTAACTTTCAGATTTTAAATAATTTTTAAGGTTCTAAGTTAGTAATATTTGTCCACATGGTGTAGATAGTTCCTTGGGAACAATGGATAGTAAGTATTTCTAATACTTGAGGCATATGATATATATATTTTTTTTTTTTGGAGACAAGAGCCTCAAGCTGTCCCTCAAGCTGTCCCCCTGGGTAGAGTGCTGTGACATCACAGCTCACAGCAACCTCCAACTCCTGGGCTCAAGCGAGTCTCCTGCCTCAGCCTCCTGAGTAGCTGGGACCACAGCCACCCGTCACAACGCCCGACTATTTTTTGGTTGCAGCTGGCATTGTTGTTTGGCAGGCCTGGGCTGAATTTGAACTCGCCACCTTGGGTGTACGTGGCTGGTGCCTTAGCCACTTGAGCCATGGGTGCCGAGCCAGGTATATTTTTTGATGTAAAACTTTTCTTCTCCCAGAACTGGTTACTCAATGCAATTTGGAGGAAAAAAATGTACTAGCATTTGATAGACCAGGTTTTGAATGAAAAGTGACTCCATTCCATATACCCAATGTTTCGAAGTAAGTGTAAAAATGAAGTTGAACCACAGAGGGGTGAAATTGTTTCCAGCCTCAAGCCGTGACCTCCCTAGTGGAAGTCACTGACTGTCACAGATGCACCTGCAGGGCACTCTTATTTTAGAGTACCACATTTTTCACTAATACAACAAAGCTGAAGTGTGGGTACGTAGGAGGTTTGCTGTCCTATAACCAGGGGCCCAGGGCTGTTTATTGTGGTAGAGTACAGAACACAGTCTTTCTGTGGTCTGCGTGAAGACCTCAGCATCCTTCACCAACAACTCAAACCAACACCAGAAAGTCCTACCCATTGTACACAGCTTCTTTGGGTGATAGCCACCATTTCTTAAAATGGAAACTTCATCTTTCCTGCTCTGCTTGGATGGTCATGTTCATTCATTTTAGTCCTAATGTGGCCTTTTCAAGTCGGTCCAACTCCCTCTTCGTATCTCACGGTTATTTATTCTTCCACACATGACCCTTCTTGAGAACAGAGAGTAGCAATGGAATCTTGCTGTCTTCAAAGAACCACAAAGAGAAGGGTGGCACCCTTTGGTTTAAAGAATAATAAACAAATAACAAAAGCCAACGTCCTGTGAAAAGGTGGCACAAGGCCCTGTGTGGCCACAAACACTATTTCCTCCTCCTGTCTTCCCAGGGTTTCTTGGTATTTCAGGGGCACCTGCTGACGGTGTCAGCTGCCAGGAGCTTGCTGGCACCACATGGTATGAAACAACAAAAGAGCAAACACGGCCCTGTTGGCCGGGCTGCCTGGCCAGCTGCCACCCTGAACGCACGAAGGGCAGTCACACATCCGCATCCTGCTGTGTCCCCAAAACATCGCACTCACCCACCGCACAGCCCTTCCTCCCAAGCTTAGTCTCTGCTAAAGGGAAATCCAGTCTAGTGCTGGATGTAAAAGAGCCACTGGATTGCTCGGTGTGCCCCATGCGGGAACAGATCCGCTTCTAAGACCTGGGCCAGCATCCCAAAGACTCTTCACGAGGCTGAGACTAGGCTCTATTCTATCAGCATGGGTTGTTTTTGACCTTTGACTTTTGGTTTCTGTCAAATCCATGGTTAACGCCTGTCCTAATCATCATGCTATCACTCCACTAAATTGTCTCTCAATCCTACCGCCTCATTAAGTTTAATCTACTTTGAAAATGAGACTTCCGAGGCAGGCAGGCATGAAATGATTAAGTTAGTGGCTTCTGGTATACATTTTCACTATTAGAAATATATTCACTGCCTGCTCCAGGGTCTGTCAAAGCACATATTCAATCATTAATAGTTCTCCAGACTTCTCTTAGCTCATGGGATACCATTAAAAAGGGCAAGGAGAAACAGAAGCATAAGGCAAAGATATATGTACTGAGGAACTTTTGAAAATAAAGTACATTGTTTATTGCACAGTTTTTATAGGACTGTGTCCAACGCAAATTAAAATTCATACAAACAGGCAGTCTGTGTAAGATCTAGTAACCCAGGACCATACGCCTTTCTAGAGTGCTAACAACAAAGACAATTAAAATAGTCGTCCCAGAATAAGATCGTACATTTTTTTATGTTATATTACTCCCCCTAATATCCGGAGTGTTATCAAAGCTGGTGGCACAAAGGAAGAGGGAAAGAAAGAAATCACTCACATAAAGGCCTGCAGCCCTTGGGTAGCATCTAGTAATATATTTCCCACAGGAGACATAGCCCTACAAACATAAGACCCTTAGCTAAGTCTAGAGCTATTACTTGGATAATTACTGTGCGAATGATAATAAAATCAACAGTGGCTTAAAATCCCTGGGGGAAGAAAACTAAAGTCAGCAAAAGATAAAAGAAACTTTCTTGGCTGAACCATTCAAGTGATGAAGCCAGAAGTGCACGCTGTCATGGACACCACGAAGCACAGATGCCTGGCGTGCCTTACTATGAGCAGGTGGGAAAAGCTGCCCCCAACAGGCCTCGGCATAGCGGAAGTCAGAAATGACTATTGTTATTTTTGTTTCTTTTAACTGTTTCTTTATCTGGAAAATTAGGGTATTGCATCTAAAATATCATAGCTCTAACTTCTAAGATTCCAGGACAATCACTGAGACAAGCCATAGGGTTGAAATGTGGTGGCCTCCCCCAGACCAGTGCAGTGTTCACTATATTTAAACATTTGAATTTGTCACCAAGACTCAAACGGTGGAATATGTTGCAGGATATGTACAACTATACATGTATAATTGTTCTTGAAAATGGGACTGCCTTCGTCATCTCTGGAGGTCAGTGCAGAGTGAAAAAGCCCAGCCCCTCTTGTTCAAAAATTACTAAGAATTTCACGATGATGGCAGCGGATCATTCAACTGAGATTGGGCTCTTCCAAGTGCAGGTCCTGGGCCAGTGCAGAGGCTGCATATCCAGGAAGTCAGGCCTGCTTGATAATTCAGAAGAGCTGGCAACTGGGCCTACATTCCTCATGCAACAATCAGTGGAAACCGAGGGGTGGGAGCCCCTTTAAAACAGAGCTTGCCTTCTCTGGGTCAGCACAGCCTCCTTCACTCCCTTTTTTGTCCTCATGAAGGCCAACCTTCAGTCAGCATTCATCATTGCACTTACTCAATTAATTATTTTTTTCAGCCCCGTTTCACTGAGCTTATTTATACAACCTGACTGGTTCCTGTAGAAATAAGGGTTGTACCCTCTGGTCTAAAGGTTAAACTGTCCATGTCAAGGCATGCTCACTGATCACCCAATGAGCCAGTGACCCAAGGCTCTACTGCCCATTGAAGATGTGAGACACCCACACACAGGTTGGATAACTCCTTGTGTTCAAAGACAGCATGAGCAAGGGTGAACATGTGCTGAGAGGCAGCTCAGCCTGGCTCACTGAGGCCTCCCTCCTCCAGGCCATTAACAAGTCTTTCCTGCCCTGGCGGGTTACAGGGAATGAGGCAAGACTGAGACCGATGAGATGGATGAAGTCCCTTTCATTCTAGAATGCAAAAGAAGTCTATCATTTTTATGAATACCTGATAAAGACGTTTTTCTAAACTAAAACAAAAAATATTGGCAAATGCAAATGCTAGTTTAAGAAAAAAGCTCACTCTGCGAATCAACAGCCATGCAAGTGTAGAGTATCGGTCATTCCCTTCAACTCTATCTGATGCACATTGACAAATCGCTCCCTTGAGAGAAAGAAATCATGCTCGCTGGAAACTTGGACGACAAATTTGAAGGGTCCACCACTTGCTAAAAATGATATACTCCAAAATGACGTGCTCTGCTCTCTTAAGGCTCAAAATTCCCATAAGCCTGAAGTTCACTCCACCACGGCTGTTGCTCTGTGCTCTAAAACTAATTCATCTGTTGCGCACACATAAAAACTGAAGAAATATCTTTCTGCTAACAGTTCCTTTTCCCCTTTGTTTGACTTGATGTAGTTCCTGGCACCACAAGGTATTTTTTGGACCACTTCCAGGTCAGATCTTATTTCTATACAAGATTTGTTCCACACAAAACCTGAAAAGGTTCAATGGTCAGGGTTCTGGTTGACTCGTTCTGCCAGGATTTCTCCCACTTGGTCAACATTTTTACCCCATTCCCTCGCTGTGGCCTGTGCCAGTGCTTTTATATTCATCTAACTGAAGAGCCCACATGGTAAATATTTGGTAGGAACTTTATAAGTAAATAAAAACATAATAGATTTATCACTTAAGTCCCCAAGATGATAAAACATATTGCATTTTAATGCTTTTAATAACTCTTTCACTAGTCTTGCTATTAAGCCAAGATAATGACAAATACTCTACATTTATTCATAATAGGTCTTTTTTTTTTTAAGTGCTTAAAGAAAAGCATTAACGTCTTAGAACCTTGATGCAGCTCAGGAAACATGACATAATTTAATAAAATAATTTTGGTGAATCCTTATTTTTGCACCTATTTTTGTTCTACTGACCTTAACGCATACCATTAAAGGCACGTTAATTGCACGTAATCCTAGGGATGTCTTTATTTTGTTTATCTGGAACATTCTTAAGTAAAAGGTCTGCAAATGTGCTGCTGTCCCTACTCCACCCATGTAACTGCAGGACTCTCTGTGTCCCGTGGTTGCTCAATAGCATTAGAGATAAATGAAATATTTGATGACTACACTAGGGCACCGACTTCAAACCTTCTCCCTCGTCCTCTTCTTCTCTCTCAATCCAACCCATATAACTCCCTACACAGTTATTTGAGAACATCAAGTAGAAGGTCCTTATGTCATCTTGCTTTTAAAAACAATGACCGTTGGGGGGGGGGGTGATTGGTAGGGTGACCTCTATGGTTTATCTTACAAGGGTACAAGTTAATCTTTCTAAAAGCAGAGTTTGAATGTTTTAACTCAATAACTAAGAAAATGACATGAAGGCTATGTTAACCAGTTTGATGAAAATATTTCAAATTGTATATGAAAACACCACACTGTACCCCATGAATGCATTAATGTACACAGTTATGCTATAAGAAATAAAAAACAAACAAACAAACAACAATGACTGTGTTTTCTACTTGAGGCTCTCACCCCTCACCAGGAAGAAGAGGGTCCTCTGGCTTCTAGTCTTCACTGAGGTCATCCTTAGACCTCTCAAATTGAAACCTCTGCCTTCAAACTTGGGGTCTTTGCTAGTCATCTAAAATATATCTGCAATAATGGCTCATGTTTGATAAGCATTTAAGGGTTATACACTCTCCTAGGACCCTTACATAGATTGCTTCATTTAATCCCCACAAAAGCTGATGAAGTATTACATATATTACCATATTTCACTGATACTCTGACATATTTTATTTTACATCTCTGAAATAGGAACATGACAAAATGGAGTGTTGACAGTATCTTAAAAACTCTTATTTGTACATAAAAGGATGGTGTATATATGTATCATACAATGCATGGAATCTTAATTTCATGAAATATAGTATCCCTAATTCAATCGCCAAGGAAGCACAGCTCAGATCAGTTAACCTAAGGTCATGAGGCCATACAGTCTTCTAGAGCCCAGTCAGCCCCTTGAAAACGACCCACAACACGGCATCATGGTACTGGCCACTTTTCTTTTCTCCATAATTTCCTTTTCATAATCATATTCAAAGGTATTGCTTAAGAATCAATGATTATTTTCATTTTGTGATATAAAAGTGTACATATATTTATTGTAAAAACATTTCAAACTAAATTTAAGGAAGGCATAGAAATTACCTGGAATCCTACTGAGATACTACTATTGCCAACATTTTCCTGAGTTTTTTCTCTGTGTACCTTAAACTATATTTATAGCATGGGTAGCATGCTAGTGGTATGGTTTTGATTTCTCTTTTCTCTTAACACTGTGTGATGAGCATTTCTCCATGTTGTTTTGTTCTGGGAGAGCATGACACTGAAGGGCCATTTGACTTTCCATAGTGAAGCTGTGCTACCATTTTACAGTTCCATTGTTTCTAAGTTTTCGTCCTTCTAACAAATTCTAAGAACTGGTTATGCTTCTTTTAAAGTTACTAGGCTCTTCTCGGGTTATCAGTAGATTACAAATGTGTGCCTCCCACCTGGAGGAAGAGCTGCAAGCCTAACGTGTTTCAAAAATCTCCAGTTCAGGTGGGAAAACATTTATTTAAAGAGAGTGGCAGCTGCTTGTGGAGCTGTTACCTGACATTGCTCTCCTCCTTGGGAGGACAGCTTATCCTCATGGCAGAGGCCCAGGCTGTCAGTGCATTTGAGGGTGAGTCCCCTTGGCCACAGAGCTTTTGCTGGTCACGTCACAGAGGTAGAAGCTGCAAACTGGAGCTAGGTATAAAGTGTTAAAGTGTGCAGCTGCAGCGGCCATGGGAAACGCTTCCCGTGTGAACACTTTTAGGGCTCCCATTATCATCATCATTTTCTTTTCTTTCTTTTTTTTTTAACCTCTTCTCAGCATTTTGACAACAGGGAGGAGAAATCAACAAGTAACCATCGTAACGAAGCTCAAGTTTTAAAAAGGTCTCAGTGGACCAGAGTCAAGGAAGTTTAAGAAAGCTCATGGAAAGACTGCTCGTTCCTGTCAACCCCCTCCGCTAATCCCCAGAAGACATTTTGTACCGATTCCACCTTCAGAGAATAATCACTGTCAACACTGGCTTTTATTTCCTGGGTACATTTATGTTTACTAATGTGATTTAAATGTGTCTTCCAAACTAATGTCTCTGGAAGACTAAGGAGTATTTCCTTAGTATTGCCAATTAAGTCTTGAATAGCATCTTTCAATTTCCAGTTGAGCAATCCAAAACTCCCAGATGGTGCTGGGTACCATCCCTAGCTAGAGACCAACTACAAAATGAAAATAAAATCAGGCTTCTTGCTTTCCTGGAGGCTACAAATGAAGGTCAAGTTGACCTCTACTACTGTGGAGGTCAGAGAGATGAAACAAGAATGAATAAGGCTGCACACCAAGGCGGGGACAAAGTTTGACCACATTATGCATATTTGTAAAACCAATGCTTACTATAGAGTTCACATTTTCAGAAATTGAAATTTGACCTAATTCTCATGATTCAGTATGAAATAATAAATGCTTATTTTGAGACTCATGGGTGCCATTTTCCAGATGCCTCCTGCACACAGCTAAAGCTCCGAGTATTTACATTCTAAAGAGGAAAGAGAGATTCCTCCAGAATCACTATAACCCGAGCCTGTATTCAAGAAGAGCCATAAGAGAGATCCAACATTCAAAGGAAGAAAAATCTATGTTTGTTCTCAGGGGAGACTTGATGGTGATCAAGTTGATTGTGATCTTAGCCTAGAAATGGGGCAAAAGGCGTACGCTGAGAAAAAACTCCAGAGGGGGTAAGATCAGAGAGAATTTGCGACACTTTGCAGGTTCTTCACTGACTGCTGAAACATATGAAATAATTTCTGAGGTATAAGCCAGACCCATTTTCTCCTTAATATTTCAACTTCAATAAAAATACCATATATGCGAGTCCTTCTGAATTTCTTGTGCAATGAGACATGGTTTATGTGTGCTTTATATACACCAGAGGACCAAATAGAAAGAACTGAGCTTATTTTTTTTAATCACGCCTGTCAGCTTGAATGGGATTCACAGACATGATCATTATCTTTCCTCCTTCTCTCAAGTTACAGATGTCTTCTAAGACCGTTGGTAGACTTTGGCTAAAGGGAAAAAATATGTTTTGGAATCATGTAGTTTTATATCAAGTTTACTAATAAAGTAACATCTGCTCTTTTCTGCTTTGGGAAAGAAAAATATATACCAGCTCCTTTATGCTAAAAGGAGCTTAACATTGAACACTTTTGCCCCTTTTTATTATCATGCAAGTCACATGTTCTTCACTCCGATGTTTTTACAAGTTCAAGATACCCACAGCTGTGAGGCTTCTCTGAGATTTAAGCAATTAGGCTCTGACCTAATTGGTAGTGTTTGATTCTGCCTAGGAGACTACTTGTTTGCACACAAATGTTGTTTCCCTTAAAAAATTCTATTGGCAAGGATTTGAGCTTATTGTTCAATTTGAAATCCTTTGCCTGCAAAGATGCTCTGACTATAACAGGTTATAGTATAAACCAAAACTGTACATTTTGCAAAGTTTGTTTCAGCTCTGTAATAATCGATACTAAGGCTTTGCTTCTTGTTATTCCTTTACCCATTTTCTGTTCACCAGCTAGGGCCTTGTAAAATAAATCAACAAGAAGATTAACAAGGGTAAAACATATGAGGCCTGACTATTAAGTTCATGAACTCGTCACTATGAGTTGTTGACGCTGGGTAAGGCTTTATGACCTTGGTAGGTATGTCAGTGTCTCCCATTATGTTTGTGTTGACATGTGGCAGTGTCTCGCTGAGTGGCGTTCATTACCGTTGTTGAATGTTTTTTATGCCATTGTAAGAATGTCAGAGTTTGAATTAGAGCCAGGAACAAACATTAAATTTCTTCTTAAACGTGGTAAGAGTGAAAGTGAAATCAGGGACACGTTAGTCCAAGTTTATGGGGAAAATGCCATGTAGAAAATGGCAGTGTACAGATAGATCAAATGCTTTTCTGAGGGGCAAGAAAGCGTCACTGATGAAGAGAGGTCAGGCAGCCAGTCATGAGCAGCGCTGATGAAATCATTGCAAAAATGCATCGAATTGTACGTCAAAATCTTTGGCAGACTGTGAGAAGCACAGCAGACCAAGTAAACATCAGTAGAGATACATAATAATCTTAACTGGAAATCTTGGCATGAGAAAGGTATGTGGAAGGAGCTCACACCTCACTGCCCGTGAGGGGGTTTTTAGCCAGGAAACAAATAACTGTATTGGAACACCCTCCTTACTCACCGATCTGGCCCCCAGTGGCTTTTTTCTTTACCCAAAGATAAAGGAAATAGTGAAAGGAAGACATTTTGGTGACATTCATGACATCAA
>CAUYQV010021026.1:0-35473 GCA_963574575.1 Galagoides demidoff
AATTTCTTCAACATGTGAATGTTGTTAAAGTATTTAATTTCTCCATCATAGATGAAACTCAGTTTAGCTGGATACAGGATCCTGAGTTGAAAGTTATTTTGTTTTAGGAGATTAAAAATTGATGACCATCCTCTTCTAGCCTGAAAGGTTTCAGCTGAGACATCTGCAGTCATCCGAATACTCTTCCCCTTGTAGGTTATGGTTTTTTTACGTCTGACTGCTTTCAGAATTTTTTCCTTCATCCCAAATTTGGTGAAGTTAATTATGATGTGTCTGGGGGATGTCTTGTTTGGGTTGAGTCATGCTGGGGTTCTGAAACTATCTGCTATCTGAATTTTAGTATCTCTTGGCATGTCTGGAAAGTTCTCTTTCATAATTTCATGAAGAAGAGCCTCAGTGTTTTGTGAAGCAACTTCATCACCTTCAGAGATTCCTATAAGGCGAATATTAGTTTTCTTTGAATTATCTGAGAGTGAGATCCGTTTTTGCTCTCCATTTCTTTTGACCTTTGCATTCCTGGGCTTCTTCAAAAGCTTTGTCTTCAAAATCAGAGATCCTTTCTTCTGCCTGTTGCACTCTGTTACAGAGGTATTCCACCATATCTTTCAGATCCTTGAGGGCTGCAACCTCTTGTCTCAGTGTTTCAAAATCTTTGATCATTTTATCTTTGAAATTGTTGAATTCTTGATACATCTTTTGAACAATTTCTTGAGATGTCTTTTGAATAATTTCTTGAGAAATGTTTTGAATAATTTCTTGAGAAATCTTTTGAATAATTTCTTGAACTTCTACTTCCTTCCTTTCTTCCGTTCTGTTAATCTTATTTGCTATCCACATTCTGAACTCGATTTCTGACATTTCAGCCATTTGCTTGTGGATGTGGTCTTCAATTACATCTGCCCCATTTTTCCTTGGGGGAGTTGATCTACTCTGGTTATTTGGGTTGCCAGAGTTTTTCCGTTGATTCTGCCCCATTCTGAGTTTACCTTGTTTGGAGGCCTTATCAGAACTGTTCAGTAGGTGGCTTCTTCTGGTTGCTCAGAGAGAGAGGCAGAGTGTGTCTGTTGTCTACTCCCAGTTCTCAGATGCTGGGGCAACTGGGGTGCAGTGGAACGGCAGCAGCTGCATGGGAGTGTGTGTGGCCAGATTAGACCTCATTCAGCCTGCCAGGGTGACCAGGGAGCAGGAAACCGGCAGTAGCCGGATCAGTCCTCGTTCAGCACCCTGGAGCAGCCAGGGGGTGGGGGAAATGGCAGCAGTAGTGTAGGGTACGCGAGCAACCAGACCAGTCTTAGTTCGGCCCCACCAGAGTAGCTGGGGAGGGGGAGAGCGGAGGATTCCTTCACGTTGCCTGTTGGATGCGTGTGGCACTAGCAAGCCAATCTATGCCCTCCCAGCATGGGAGCCCTGAGTGGGGAACTCACCTCCGTCTGTGGGATGCACGTGGCTCTAACAGTTTTGGGCCCGCTCAGAGTGCTAGACTCCTCCACTGCCTCCTGCAGGGCACATGTGGCTCTAGCAAGCAGTTCTAGGCCCACCCAGCACAGGTGCCTGGAGCAGGGGACTCCTCCGCTGGCCCCCGTGAGGGGTGCGTGTCTCTAGAAAGCTGTTTTTGGTCTGCCTGGAATGGAGGACTCCTCCGCCACTGCCCGCAGGACACCCGTGGCACTAGCAAGCAGTTCTGGGCCCACCCAGAGCCCTGGAGCGGGGATCTCCTTTGCCGCCATGGGGTGCACGGCTCTAGCAAGCAGTTCTGGGTCCTCCCAGAGTGGGAGACTCCTCTGCCACTGCCCACGGGGTGCGCAAGGCTCTAGCAAGTAGTTCTGTACCTGCCCAGATCAGGGGCAGTCCCCTGCAGTCACCGGCCCACCTCTAACTAGCAGTTCTGGGCCCACCCAGTGGCCTGGAGCAGGGATCTACTGTGCTGCCTGTTGGGCACGGGGCTGTAGCAAGCAGTTCTGGGCCCTCTGGGACTCATCCACTGCCACCCACGGGGGTGCGCAAGGCTCTAGCAAGTGGTTCTGTGCCTGCCTGGAGCAGGGGAAGTCTTCTGCGGCCACCCGCAGCCCGCAGGAGGTGTGTGGCTCTAGCAAGCAGTTCTGCACCTGCCCAGAGCCCTGGAGCAGGGATCTACTCTGCCACACTTGGGGCACACGGCTCTAGCAACCAGTTCTGGGCCCTCCTGGAGTCAGGGACTCATCTGCTGCCACCCGTGGGGCTGCACAAGGCTCTAGCAATTGGTTCTGTGGCTGCTGGGAGCAGGGAAGTTCTCTGTGGCCACCCGCCGCCTGCAGGAGGTGTGCGCCTCTAGCATGTAGTTCTCTTCCCGCCCAGAGCCCTGGAGCAGGGATCTACTCTGCCACACTTGGGGTGTGCAGCTCTAGCAAGCAGTTCTGGGCCCTCTCGGAGTGGGGAACTTGTCGGAGGTCACCTGCAGGGGTGCGCAAGGCTCTAGCAAGTACTTCTGTGGCTGCCCGGAGCAGGGGAACTCCTCTCCGGCCACCTGCCACCCACGGGAGGTTTGCGGCTCTAGCAAGCAGTTCTGGACCTGCCCAGAGCCCTGGAGCGGTGGTCTCCTCTGCCGCCCGTGGGGCACGCCGCTCTAGCAAGCAGTTTTGGGTCCTCCCAGAGTGGGGGATCTACTCTGCCACCTGTGGGGGCGGGGCTCTAGCAAGCAGTTCTGGACCCTCCTGGAGTGGGGGACTTGTCTACCACCCGTGGGTGTGGCAAGGTTCTACCAAGTCCTTCTGTGCCTTCCTGGTGCAGGAGACTTCTCTGCTGGACAAAATAAAAGAACTAATTAGCAAAGGAAGGGAGCCAGGAGTGACTTTATAAACCCCTAGTTACTGCATTTCATTGGCAATAATTAAGGGCTTATTATAAGGCCTATTATACATAACTAGCATGTTACTGAGGATAAGTACTTATTTTAAAAAGAAAGGGAAGGCTGTCACTTTGTGTCCTCCCCATCTGGTCAGAGGATGACAAAAGACTTAAGGAAAGGAAATGGACTAAATAGAACACGATTCTTCTGCATTATTTTGAACTTCAGACAGATACACACTACAGTCTCCAGAAGAAGGAAACACGATTGCTGAATTTTATTTATAGTAAAAGAACTAATAGACAGGAATGTCAAAATGCATATAAAGAATTTTCTAGTGGGTGGCGCCTGTGGCTCAAAAGGGTAGGGAGCTGGCCCCATATGCTGGAGGTGGTGGGTTCAAACCCAGCCCAGGCCATTAAAAAAAATAATAATAAAAAGAATTTTCTAGATGGAATGATCAATCATTCAATACACTTGTTATAATCTTCCCAGTGGAAGATGGTTTCTGGGGTTAGTGAAGAGATGATACGGCTTGCTCCCCATGTAACCCTGTTGGTCTCCGTCTCCTGCAGTCTGTTAATTGGAGTGCCTATTTTTAAAAGACTCAAACTATGAGTCTATTGCTCTATGTGGTGGTGAACTCATTTATTTTAAGAGGACCTTTCCTAACCTCACTATATAACCAAAACTGACTCAGAACTACCTCTCATTAACCTCCACAAACCTCTGTGTGGAAGCAATACATCTGTCTTCCAAATTGTGGAAGAAACTCAGGCAAATGTATCAAATGATTTTCACATTTTATGGCTATCATTTATCTGATCTTTAATCCTGTATTCTATTCAACTAGCCCACTGACACTTCACATTATTTCCTGTTGTAAAAGTAACAAAATTCCCATATCTCTATATTTTAATTAAGTTTTTATTATTTATTTATTTTTTTTGCTGGGGCTGGGTTTGAACCTGCCACCTCCGGTATATGGGGCCGGCACTTTACTTCTTTGGGCTACAGGTGCCACCCTTAAGTTTTTAATTTTTAATACACTGTCATTTTCCTCAAACATGAGAAATATGTGAATTTCACTCAGCATTCAAACCTCACCAGCCAGCAATAGACAGAGGTCCTACAACACTCATGTGTTTCTATCATCACCTTTTTTTTCTTGAGTCAGAGTCTCACTTAGTCCCTCTGGGTAGAGTGCTGTTGCCTCATAGCTCACAACAAACTCAGCCTCCTGAGTAGCTGGGACTACAGGGGCCCACCACAATGCCGGCTAGCTTTTTTTTTTTTAGAGATGAAGGTGTGATGGGGGAGGTCTTGCTCTTACTCAGGCTGGTCTTGAACTCCTGAGCTCAAGCAATCCACCTGGCTTGGCCTCCCCAAGTGCGGGATTACAGGTGTGAGCCACCACATTGGCCTTCTATCCTTTTTTTTACTGGCCTTTAATTTCAATCCCTTTAACACAAAATGACACCCTGGAGCAATGATAATCATAAGTTTTATTTTTACAGCTAGATCCTGAGGTTAACCATGTTTAAAATTTATATGATGAGTTGATACCCGTACAATGAGTCAGTATAAGACCGACAAACACAATCTGAGCCTTCCTACTTTTGTTTTGGAATTGCTGCAGCCCACCAGCATAACGTGGAATGTTAGTTCCACTCTAAGTGTGTGACCCTGGGTGAACTTCTGAACATCTCTGATCTACCGTTCTTTTATTATAAGATGTTTAAAAGGAGGGAGATAATCATACCAACCTCACAAAGTTCTTTGGAAACTCCATCCGGATGGTGTGCTCAGAGTAAGCCTGGGCTTTTCTCTCCAGTTGCCGCCTCTGTGGTTGTGACCTCGTGTTAGACTGGATTTGTTATTTAAGGGGAGGAGATTTTCCCTCCTCAGATGACTGAACTTTTATTTTAAGATTTCAAAAGTAGTTAAGTCAACCAGTTCCCCTCCCTGTCTCCCTTCCCAGAACTCACAGGTACACACGGGCCATGTGTGCACACTGGATTTCTTTTATAAACAGATGTGTGCATAAGATTAGGCCCTGGTCTTGGCATGGACATTTGTTTCTGCTCTTGCTGTGTTTAGCCTGGAAATTGGATGAGATTAATAAGGCAAATCAGAAATCAAATTGCTACTCCACTGTTACTCTTTCCCAGAGTAAATGTGCCCGGGGGATAGTGCCTGCCCTGTGCTGAAAGGACAGTGTTTGCACAATTCCTCAGTGGACGGGTCAGTGAACACCTATTTCTCCTTCTCCTTGTATTCCGGAGCTGGGACAAGTTGTCACCTGGAAGCCTGTGTGGTGGCTGCGGAGTGTGCTAATTCTGATTCCCAAATGCACTTTCCTCCCAGGCAGTGCCTTTTAAGCTGGAGAAGTCCCTGTGGTGGGGGCCCCTGACTGTGACTGTCACAGTGCTCAAGGGTGTGCTAAGTTTTGCTGTCAGTCTGGTACCGGATGTACTGGGAAGACAGATCTTGCCTCCCCTTCCCCCCGTGGGCAGCCGGGAAGCCTCCTGCTCCAGTCTCTCTGCTGCCTCCCCTTCTCCGGGGCCAGGACCAGCCCCTCTGCAGACTCCTGCTCAGCTCCGCCTCCCTGGTCCTTGATTCCCCGCCCATTCCTGCCGAGGCGTGGAGTCCAGCCCTCCACTCGTCCATTACTGCCCCTGTTGCTTTTGTCTGCAGAGTTCACGGGAGTTTTACAGAACCCTTCCAGGAGAGCTCCATGCCCTTCTGGAGTCAGTGCAAGTCCTTTCTGGAGTTCCAGCTTGCTGCCTGGAAGACACTGAATTCCCACCCGTGTAGCGCATCTGTCCGGCGGGATCCCACCTAACGTGCACGTCGTGAGGGTGCATAACACGCCCCCTGGGTGAGGGCTCTTCTACAAATGCAACTTTACCCCGGAAGTGAGAACAATGTAACCTAAAAATTGTGCCCTCATATTAATTTGAATAAAGTTTAAAAAAATCTGCCCGGGGCCTCTTCCCAGTGCCCCCTTTGATGCCCTCGCCTCCCATTTCGCACTGCACAGCACACGCTGGGCGCTGTCTGCTCCGGCACATTTCCTGCCAGGCCCCTCCCACCTCACCGCCCTGCTCCTTCTACGTGACCGAGCCCCGGGAGTCTGTACCGGCATCGGATTAGCCGCTCTTCCTCTTACCTTGTCCTTGTCGCTGGCCCACACTGGGTACTTTCTAAACCTACCGGCCCTCTCCTCCCTCCGGCTCCATGTGCTCTGCGCATGCTCCAATGCCCACAACCCCGGCTGCGAGTGCGCTGGGTCTTCACCCGAGGGGGTCCCCTCTGCTCCTGGGCCTGAGCCCCACCCTGCCTGGTGCCCCCCGCCTCTGCTGCTGGGTTCAACGGCTCTGTTTCCAGAGCCTGCCCGACCGACCCTTGGTAACCAACGCCCCAACCTGCTGACTCTGGAATCACTCCAACCTCTCCTGCTGCCTCGGGTTATGGAAATGAGAGCGGGTCCAGCATAAGTGTGTGTCAGCACCTCCACCTGCACCTACGTCCGACTGACTTCTCTGCAGGAGAATTGAGTGGGGGCTTTGAATTTCATTTGGAGCCAAAATAGGACTTTCGTAAATAAGTTCCTCCCTCCCCTTCACTGTTCCCCTGGACGGCTCATTTCTACCGTTCCTGAGGCGCCGTTTAATACCGCAGAGAACCCTTCCTTTACTTGCTTTAAGACAACTGACTGTTTGAATCGACCATGAGTGACTAAAGAAAGAAAGTCTGGTGAGTTTTAAAGGCCTCTCCCCTTGCGGGGAGCGTCAGGGGCCTCCGTTGCCTCCAGAGCTGGGCTCCCCCATGCAGACCCAGGTGGATGGGGGCTAAGCTGCTCCCTGTGAGAGATGAACACTACTGACTCCAATTTTGCCAACTTAGTCACTCAGTGGAGACCGGGGGAGACCCCACTATGAGCCAAGAGCTGGGGTCACAATGAATAAGTCAGACCTGGCACCTCATATTACAGGTGACAGGGTGTCCAAGCAGGTTCTTTGGGAGCAGGGCCCAGGTAGAGGTAGGTTGGGGGGTTATCCTGTTAAAGAGAAGAAGGAAGAGAAAGTAGCATGGTGCTTCCCAAAAGGTCTGTGAGGAGGATCATTCATAAGACCCTGAGGAAGAGCAGCCTCAGGAAATAGAAACTACAGGCATCAGAAATTGGGATTTCGAAAACTCTTTGGGCTTCTGAGTAGGACACAGAAAACCCTGGGAAACTGAAGCAGAGCCTGAAGGGGCAAAGAAGTTGCTCCAGAAGGTACTGGGACACGGTGATGAGGGACGTGGAGGAATGACAGTTGCCAGAAAACCACGGCTACCGCAGAGAAATAAAATGTGCATTGGAGGCAGTAAAAACCCAAAGCAGCATGGAGGCAAATTGGCAGGGTGGTGTGGAAGAAACATCTCACAAGTCATTGAATGTATGCAGAAAGATCTGAGAGAGGAAACGACACAGGGGAGGCCCAGGAGAAACCGAGAGTAGGTGAGGTAGTCCTCGACAGACACAGAACAAGGGCCCCGCTGGGAGCCCTGCTGAGTGGAATGGGCTCTCCCTGCACTCTGGCAGAATCGGTGAGGAGAGTCCCCTCACTCACACCAAGGAAACTGGGAATCATCAGCATGGAAAAAAATTCAACATCTAGGCAGAAAAAAAACTTGAGCAATCTGCCATGGAAGATCCCAATACCCAGCTGCCCACACATGGGAACCCGGAATCCCAAAGAGACAGCAGCAGGGGTCTGGCATTGTAAGGAGCAGTGTTACAATCCCAAACATTCAGCCTGGCCAGGTTGGCTTGTTTGTTTTTAATGTGTGAACTCCTGTCACTAAACCAACTACACACTGTCATGTGTGACAAAGCCCAATGACTCAGAAAGCCGAGCCAGGACAGAATGTGGTCTTGAGGTGCTGCTTCAGTTTATGCAAAGCTGCACCCCTCCCCTGCAGGACAGGGGGCTGAGCGTGAGCTCAGACGGCAGCCTGCTGCTTCTCCATAGAGTGCAAGGGCACCCAGGGTTGGGCCACTGTCCCCTGAGAAAGACTTTTAAAGATTTGTCTTTGTTCTTTTCCACAAAACCACAGTCACCCCAAACAACCCAATATCCTTTTCAAAGTTTTCAGTGATAAGAAGTATGAAGAATTATGTTGTAAACCTTTAAAAATAGTGAACGAAGTTTCTATTAATGGGGGAGACAAATAAACCAATTGGTGACAGAATTAATTTGCCATGAGGCCCCTGTTGTCATCTCTGACACAGAACGTGGGGATACTTGTGTTAAATCTGATTAGCTAGTACAGGAGAATGAGCTCGCCAGAAAACAAAATGAAAAAAGATGAGGAAATCACGCCACGATGTGCACAGATAAGGGCTTTTCATGTATATGTGTACACATGCACAGTCAGCTCTCCTGTCTGCGGGTTCACAAATCTGTAACTGGTTGAATGGATAGAAAATATTTAAAACCCAAAATAATAAATCAATAATAAAAATGCAAATAAACAGAATAGAGTTATTAGGTATCATCAGTAATCTGGAGATGATTTAAAGTACACAGGAGGATAAGTGTAGATTATATGCAAATACTACACCATTTTCTATAAGGGAGTTGGGCATCCTCAGGGGCCTGGAACCAATCCCTGGTGAATACCCAGGGATGCCCATTAATATACACACACAGAGTAGAATCCCCACAGCTTGCCCCTCCACACACTGATCACCTCCTTAAGTTGACCTACTTTTCATAGACTGGCTACACACCACATGTCCGCACCACAGTACATGTGTGTTATCAACACAGTAGGCCTAGTTCTTTGTGTTCAGCACCTCTGTATTCTGACCAGTTTGTTATAGTGCCTTGAGTGGTCAACTGTCAGAGGTTCTACTGTGTATGTATGTTTCTACATTGAGCACATATAAAATAAGAAAAAAAATCCAATTTTTCTTGCAGGCATGAAGGGGACAGGAGTGTGGAGTAAGGGGCTCTCAAGGCTGCCTGCCCCCTCGGCCTGTTGTGGCTCCGTTGATATTGCCTGCTAAACACAAATGGTTTTGCTTTCTGGAAAGGTGTTGGTCCCGGGAAAACTGCCAGTCTGGGAATTTAAAGGTGTGTGTGTGTTTTCATGTTATATACAGTGTTTCCCAAGTCATTTTTGGGTAAGTCCTGTGCATCTTGAGCCCCAGCCTTGAGGCCCTGTCCCCTTTCTAGGCGTGGCAGAGCTTCCCAAGGAGAGGCAGACCTGGGGACAGAAACAGCTGGAAGAGCCTGGCCCCTTCCTCCCAAGGAAGCACCTTGTCATTAACCCCGACTTCTTTACAGCCAGGCTGGAGGAAGCTTTTGGCTGTAAACTGTCATGCACTGTAGCCTTCCTTGAAAAGGTGGAGGGAGTGGACCTGGTCCTGGGAACCAAGTAACAAAGACAGAAAATCAGCCTCGGAGAGGGGAGGAAAAAAATCATCCTTAGGAAGTGAGAGACGAGAGCCGCTGCCCGCTGCCCGTCAGGGCCAAAGGGGGTACCGCTGACCCCCACTCCTCCGGCTGGGGGTGGACCCTTCTGGCTCACGCTCCTTAATGCTGGAGACATCCTTTCATTCCTTCTGAGCATAGAAACTGTATCTAGCACGTTAGAAAAGTAACACTCTTTTCTGCGGGGGATCTATTTTTATTTGGCCGCGTCCTCCCCTTCAGAACAGCAGTTTGGGAACGAGCTGCTGCAATTTCCAGGTTTCCCTACCCCTTTCGGGAAGGGAAGCCCCCAGCTGAGCGGAGCGCAGCGGGGAAGAGGCGGCGGGAAACTCCGCTCCGGAGTTTTGAAATCCCGAATTGCCCCCCGCACCTCTCCTCCACATTTACTATTATTCTACGCATAGAGGCCAGGGGAGTCTTAGGCCACAAAGATGCCGTTTTAGGCATTTTAATATTTTCCATAAGGAAGGTGACATACGCGCGCTGTCTGTGAGCCCTAGAAGGCGTGTCGGGACAGTCAGGAGCAAACGAGGTCCTTTTGGTGCCTCTTTCGAGGGGGAAACGACCCCCTTCGGGTCGGCCCCCTAGACCACAAAAAAAAAAAAAAGACATAAATGAGGCAGTGATGAGGCCCCCGGGCTTCCCCACTAGTCAGTTTCCAGTCCCGAGATAAGAAAGAAGCCTGAAGTGCGCTCACACCCCGGGGAGGCAGGTACCCTGCCCTGGGCTGGCTCCCAGGAGGCCTGTCCCAGAAAAGGGACCGGTCGGTCCCGCAGTCCCTGGCGGGGATCCCTCCTGTGGCTTCCGGGACGGAACGAACCCAGCCTGGTGCCCGGCGGGGTAGGGCAGGCGCTGGGCACAGACTCCAGACCCGGCCGCAGAGCCCCCTTGCCAGGCTCAGGGCTGTTCTGACCGCCTGTCCCACCTAGGACATAGGATTTTTCCAGAGGGCTTTTAGACGGAGCGCGCGCGAAGACCTGGAAACTGAGACTGGAACCCGGGCCCTGGTTCAGTGATGGGCCAGGTGTGCAGGACCGCGATGCCCGGCTCTGACGCGGCTGCTGCTTCCTTCCCCCTTCCCGGGCTCTCGTTTTAGGAGGAATGTAATTGTTTAAAGAGACCCTATTGAACTATTTCCTGCTCATTGTCACCTTCCTCAGCTTTCCTGGCTGAGATTCTCACCGAAAGGTAATAAACCAGCCGCTGCCGACACCGCCTGGCGCTGCCCCGCGCGGGAGTCCCGCTCCTCAGGGAACAGGCGGACCAGCCCCGTCCCACTCCCGCCTTTGAAAAGCAATAACAGGGCAACAGAAGCCAAGCACGCCTCTGGGCCGCACCCACGCAAGCACACCTGGTCGCCAAAGTCCTGTTTGTCTGTGGGGAACGAAGACATTTCCCAGGGGAATCTTTTATTAGCATTTCCATCTATTTCTGCGCGCGGAGCTTCCCCTTCCAACAGGTGAGGGCCGCGGGGCACGCGGGACGCTGGGCGGGCTGATTCACGGTCCTGAGCTTTGGTGAAGCACCTGCGGCGCGGCCAGGTGAGGGATGAGTCCGGACGGGTGCATCGGAAACTGCTCAAAGGGAGGATTGAGGATTCCGAGCAGCGAGACGGGCATGACCCGGGCGATGCAGCCACCACTCGCCCTAAAGCCGGGTAGGCGCGCTGTCGCAGGAGGGTATGGAGGCGCAGGTGGCCCGGGTGCAGGTGAGCACTGCCCAGGACACTGCAGCTGGCACCTCGGCAGGTCCCGGCGGCGCTCAAAGAGCCAGGAGGACCCGGCCGGCGGGAGCTGGGGAGCGTCGCGGGTCTCCAGGCTGTGGTCGCAGTGGTTGGGGCTTCGGCGTCCCGCTTCCCTCCTTCCTCTAGGGCCCGCCCTGCCGCTTTGATGGAGGTGCAAACATTTGGGGAGGGCGGGGGTGTAGGGGCTGGCCCGGGGTTCCAAGGGCTGGGGCCGGGGATTTACAGGAAACCTGCGCGCGGGAGCCCATTGTTGGCCCCGGGCCTCCCAGGCCCGCCCGGCGGGGTCTGATATGGCCGCGCGGGGCCAATGGGCAGCTGCCCCACACTTCAAAGGGCGCGCTGCCCAATCCGCCGCGCCCCTCTCGGCGGCCGCTGCAGCTCTATTTATGGGGAGGGAACCGAATTTCTCTCCCCAGAGACCTGCCCTAGTCGCGCCTTGGGGGAGTTCAAGTGGAATAACCTCCCCCTTCCCTCTCTCCCGCCTCCGCCCCCCCAGATCTCGGTTCTCGCCCTCCTCCGGGTTCTGTTCTGGACCCGGGCGCCGTCGCAGGCCTTGGCCTGAGCGGCCCCTTTTCTCTGAGAGCTGTAGCTGAAAGGGGTGAAGGTGGCTTTCAGATAGATCAGGCCTCGGGGCGGCGAGGCTGGGGCGGGGGCGGGCGGGACCATGAGCTCCCCCGGCACCGAGAGCGCTGGCAAGAGCCTGCAGTACCGCGTGGACCACCTGCTGAGCGCCGTGGAGAGCGAGCTGCAGGCGGGCAGCGAGAAGGGGGACCCCACGGAGCGCGAGCTGCGCGTGGGCCTGGAGGAGAGCGAGCTGTGGCTGCGCTTTAAGGAGCTCACCAACGAGATGATCGTGACCAAGAACGGCAGGTAGGTCGCCCCCAGCCCGCGGGCGTCCCGCGCTGGGCTGCTGGCAGCCTGCGGGCCCGGGAAGGGTCGCGGTGGAGTGCCCTGCCTCCTGGTTTCCTCTCCGGTCGTTAACAGCCCTGAGTGTGCTCCAGCTGCCTCTCTTGGAGGCTTTCTCTGTGGAAGCTTGAGAAAGAGGGACTAGAATCCCAGGGTTCCAACCTCGGAGGAGTCTCCAGGACTCGCGAGGTGCCGGTCGGGTTTGGCCTGGGCGCTGAAACCCATCCTTGGGTCTTGTCCAGTAGAGGCCGTGGAGATAGTGCGGAGACTGCCTGGGCCTGGGGCCTAGAGGACTGGGGAAGAGGAGGCCTCGGGAATCAACTTTGGACGTTTCCAAAGGGCTCTTCTTTGCCCCGAAATAGCAGATGCCTCTGTCAGCGCCGAGCTTTCTGCCTCTGGACTCCTGGGTCAGATTCGGGGTCCTCCTGCTGCGCCCACCCTTTCTGTTCCAGGAGGATGTTCCCAGTGCTGAAGGTGAACGTGTCAGGCCTGGACCCCAATGCCATGTACTCCTTCCTTTTGGACTTCGTGGCGGCCGACAACCACCGCTGGAAGTACGTGAATGGAGAGTGGGTGCCCGGGGGTAAGCCCGAGCCGCAGGCGCCCAGCTGCGTCTACATCCACCCCGACTCGCCCAACTTCGGGGCGCACTGGATGAAAGCGCCCGTCTCCTTCAGCAAAGTCAAGCTCACCAACAAGCTCAACGGAGGCGGCCAGGTAGGTGTGACGAGGCCGGCTGAGGCCCTGGGGCTCCCAACCTTCCCCTAGTGGTCTTAGAGGAACGCTGCTTGGAGGAGGGAGCAGGAAGGAGGGTGCGATCTGCGGAGAAAATGCCACCGCCTCCGGCAGGTAAGCCTTTATTACAGTTTATATGGGTAGCTGGAGCGCTCGCTTTTGAGGAGGGCAGGTCTCAGCTATGGAGAACTTCTGTGTCGGGCTCTAAACTCTCCCGGAGGTAGAAAGGATACCAGCCTGTGGTAAACAGTCACATTGGGGCTAAATGGGTCATAGTGGTCACTGCGAGAAGACCCACCAAAGTTGGAGAAATTTGTCCTTTTCTAAAGAACATTCTTTGCCCAGATTTTGTTCCTTGAAGACCCAGTAGTGGCAAGTTGTAAACAAGTCCTGTCTTTTAAAGATGTCTGTAGCCTTCCTGGAAGCTAGGACTTCATTCCACCAGGTCAGAGGATTTCCTGGTGGGCATTCATTGCCTTTAATGGTGTGTAGCGACTCCCATCTCTTTTCCAAACAAGCTGTGGGGTGCAGCACACATAAAATTTGAGAATGCAGCTCACCTGGTGGGAAACCTCAACGCTGAAGCCCTTTCTGGGAGCCGAAGGATTCTCTGTGCCTTGGATGTGTTTTCTCCTTGGATGCTTTGTCCTACAGTAGGGTTGCCTCCAGCCCTGTGTATGTCTCCCTCAGATCATGCTGAACTCTTTACACAAGTACGAGCCCCGCATTCACATAGTGAGAGTTGGGGGGCCCCAACGCATGATCACCAGCCACTGCTTCCCGGAGACCCAGTTCATAGCTGTGACAGCGTATCAGAATGAGGAGGTGAGGTGGGGAGAGGCAGGGAGGCTGTTCTTGGGGTGCCCCTTGCTGGGGGCTCTAGGAATGGGAGGTGGTGAGCAGCCCAATGCTGAGACTTAGTGCCCTTTCAGATAATTCACTGCAATTTGAGGAGGCTGGGGGGAGGTTTAAAACGTCTTAATTTAAGCATTTCCCCCCCTTTTAATTTTCCATAAAAGTATCTGAAACTAGAAGCATCAACTAAAATGGAAAGGTGCACAGGGCATGCAGGGCTAGTAGTGAGAGAGTTTTTGCAGAACAAGACTTGAGTGGGAGAAATGTTCCCCAAATGGTGAGGGCACCCCCCATGTCTGTGCAGTGTGGGACTCAACTGGACGTCAGATACCCATTAGGTGCCTGCAGACTGGTGCCTCAGCCTAACACCAGAGTGTAGGAAGTGTGTGATTTCGCTGCCTCCAATCAGGGTAGACAGCAACCTAGAAGTACTAGTTCATTAGTTTCTGAGAAGAACCAGCTTGTGTTTTGAGTCATTTTTGATTTATGCACACGAAGTCAGTAGTAGATTAACTTGATTGTGAATCTTACTCAGAACATTGGCTTGGAAAGCTTTTCATAAATGTGCTATTCCTTACAATTATTCAGCTGCTTCAGACCCAGATAAAAAAACTGTCTGGAAAGAAGTCTGATTATATTTGAATATTTTAAAAGTCCTACTGGTGTTTCTGAATTTCTTGATGCCAAATCCAATTTCCTGGCCAGTGAGCAATGTACCAGTAAATGCAATTTCTTGTTTTTCAGATCACAGCTCTTAAAATTAAATACAATCCGTTTGCAAAAGCTTTCCTCGATGCAAAGGAAAGGTGAGAGAATTCTAACTGTCCCTTCCCTTGGATGAAGAAATACGCACCGAGTTGATACACTGCCGCACATGGTGTTTTCTGAGTTTTCTCCTTTTTGACAATCTGATAACACTCTTTTGACAGAAGTGACCACAAAGACATGCTGGAAGAGCCTGGGGACAGCCAGCAACCAGGGTACTCCCAATGTACGGTTTGTGGCACTCTGCTCGCCTCCGCTGCTGTTTGGGGATCAGACTTGCTGAGAGCTAGCCAGGGACTAAGCTTCCTGAGAGCGGGAGGTGCAGCCCACCGCAGTTTCTGGGTGTGAGTGGGTGTGACTGGGGAGCAGGGCTGCCCCTCCACTGTGCAGGGCACTTGGCACTCTGCTGTCAATGCTGCACAACCATTTCCAGCCTCTGTCCTAATCTGGATGAGAAGAACCTCCTGGGTGCTGCCGTTTTGCCTTCAGGTACCTGCAGCTGTCCAGGATCACTGGGGCCTTGATGGGTGTTTAGACTCTCCTCTTTGGGGCAGGAGGGGAATCTAGGTCACTAGACCCTATTTGAAATGCTTCTGCTTTTGTTAATGATTGAAAACTGAAGGACCACCCTTGGGGTGATGGCTGTGAACACATTTTTTTCTTAGCCCACTTTGGTTCTGGGAATGTTTGTTTTGGTGGAACTAGGGTAGGGAGAGTCTGCTTTATGTCCATTTCCTCTTTGGAGTTCCCTGAGGGTGCAGGATGCAGGTCATCTGCTGGAGAAAAGGCTCTGAGTAACCTGTCTTGTGCACCCAAGGCAGGGCCTTGGGGTGTTAAGCCCCTGGCACCATAGGAGGAAAGTTAGCGTGTTTGTTAACCTCTCCGGGAGGCTGGATGAGCCACATGCCGTATTCCTCCTGGAAGAATCATTTGCTGATCTGAACATGCATTTTTGTTTTTATGGAACAGCTCCTGTAGGTAAGAGTGGACTGTGAACCACGGCTCTGGCAGGTGACAGGCCTGAGAACCGGGCGCACAGCTGGTCTTCCCTCAGGTTGTGGTCTGAAGAACTATCTGTAGTCTGGAAATTGAAATCAGAGTAGTCCCTTCCACCCCAGAGTTGCTTTTTTGAATTAAAATTAAGGGTTTGAAAAAAGTGAGTTTAGAGGTGTCTTCTTAGAAGAATAAGCAGAAAGTGGGTTCAGCACAGGCCTGGACTTTGAGGGTGGTGTGAGAAGCTGGGGGTGCTGGCAGTTCTGTCTCACCCCTGCCCCTGGCCTCTGTTGTTACTTTGTATTCACGCTTAGCCCTGTTTCCACATTGGATTCCTGTGAGTTTTACCTTGTGTCTGATGGAAACTGACCTCCCTGGGGGAATAGGAGATCTCAATAAACTGTGGTCAGGCAGTAGCTTCCCAGATGGACTCAGGGGCCCTGCAGGCGGGGAAACCTGGTTAACTGTGTAGCCTGTGTGGAGCTGAGGCCCTGTGGTGCCCCTAGGCTGGGCATTGAGTGTTAGACCTTAGGGTACTTCACTCCATCAGGGACTCCCGAGGAGGAGAGCCCCCGTCACTGCTCTCTTCTTCATGAAATAATAGAAGTGATACAACGGCTAGTTACTCAGCATCCTCTCCTCACAGCAGGGGGGTGGCTGATTCCTGGAACCAGCACCCTCTGTCCACCTGCCAACGCCCACGCTCAGTTTGGAGGCCCCCTTCCCCTCCCTCCCACACATGGCTGTGAAAGGTACCCAGCCCTGAGGAGCCACCGGTCCTCACCATATCCCAGCCCTTACGCTCACCGGAACAACTCTCCAAGTAAGTCACAACTCTCCCAGGAAGTCCCGAGTTGCATCTGCCAGGGCTGGTGGGTGGCTGGGAGACCCTCTTCTGGATACGCAGCAAGCCAGGTCTGTAGTGGCTCCACGGCGGACCTGTCTGCTCACCGCTGGCTCAAGCACCAAGATCCACACTCTGAAGCTTGCAGTGTTGAGTGTGGCTTAGAGTTAGTGCTCTAAATTTCTAAAATGACGGATTACTGGGTAGTCTGTAGTCTCAATGCATGGCGCCTAGGTGCCAATATTTTATGAACCTCTCTAAAGTGATAATGTTGGGTCAGCCAGGAGCAAAAATTCCTGACAAGACCAGCGATTCTCTGAGAGTGTTTCTCAGACCCAGGCACCAGCATCACCTGAGAACTGGTTTCTCAGGCCGTGCCCCAGACTTAACGGAACTGGACACTCTCAGCTCTCGAGTAGGCCCAGTGATTGGGGTTTCCACAAGTCTCCAGTGACCCTCCTGGTGCTCCAATGTTATGAACACTGGGAAGGACCATAAAGATGCCTTGCTGAGTTCTCCCCAACCCTGCATGTGTCTAGACTTAATTTTGTCTGGCTCCAGAAGGAGGAAAATAGCCGAAGAACACCATAAAACAATTAAGCAATTAAAGCTGATTTAAAATGAAAAGAGCTTGTTGGGTAAGGAAATGGCACTTGAGACTCCCTCAGCCAGAAACTAGACTGGAGGCAAGAAGATGATGCTGGTAACTTTGCCTGCAGTAAGGTTTCTGTACCTCATTCTTATGAAATAATCAGGTTAAAGTTATATAAACGCACACACAGTGGCATACAGTAGAACTTCTGTAAGTGGACCATCTATGGGTTTATTACAGACTGGTCAATACCCAGAGGTGGTCGCTGTAAAGAACTAGGCCTGCTGTACTGACCCACTCACTGGTGCACGGCCAGTCCATGAAAATGAGGGCAACTTAAGGAGGTGGTCAGCTACAGAGGTTCTACTGTGTACACAGTATATATACAGAGGGTACCACAATCTATACTTTATAAGAAAAGAAAAAGCCATATTAAAATTATAGTATTCAATATAGTCTGATAACAAAAATGAGCACAAGTCTCACTGAACAGCTTTTGTAATTGCAGAAGTCAAACATGACTTGACCGTTACAATTTCAATATGGTTTTTTCATTTTGTAAAATGTGTGTACATTTTTTGGTACCTCTGCATATAGCATGTATGTGTGTGTGTGCTTTAAAGATGAGCGGTGCTACCCCCCACTCAAGTTATTGCAGGATTCATGGTACTGGGCAGCTACTGATTTGATTGTGAAGAAAAATACTTGGGTTTAGTGGAATGTGTTTTCCTGCAGAGTGTCCTAAAAGTGACCCCCAAAATCACCACACTCAGGGAAGCCAAGAAATTATAGACAAATGTAATTTTATTTATAAAATGTTCATTGCAAACTTTTATAAAGAGGTGGTCAACATGTAGAGAACATTTTAAAAGTATTTTGTAATGGTGTTTTGTATAAACGAGGGTACAATCAGCCATAATTTCCCAGTGTCCCTGAGTATGATGTCTTTAGGGGTGACTGTTGGAACATTTGGCAGTAACACTAGCCCTGGACAGCTGATCAGGCAGACTGATGCTTCCTTTCAGTGTATAGTGTCCCGTATACATTTTGTTCTCAGCGTTGGGTAGCTCCAGTTATTGGTAGTATTTTATGCTCTCTGTTGTTTTTGGAAGACCCCAACCAATAACTACGCTTTCTCCCCCCACCCCGCCAACCGCCCCAGCCTACTCTGACAACTCATCTGCATGCTTGTCCGTGCTGCAGTCCCATGACAACTGGTCCGGCCTCGGGATGCCTGCTCCTGCCAGCATGCTCCCCGGGAGTCACACCAGTCCGTCTGCTGGCTCTAGGTATGTGTGTGTGGGAAGGGTCTGCAGCTATGCTGTCCCCACTCATATTGGCCCTTATTCCTCACTCTGCTCCATCCCTGGGGGGTAGGTGGCTTTTATTTATAACTCCCCCCTTAGCCAGCTATGTCCAGGGACCCCAGGTTACACGATTGTTGGGTCCCTTCTTGTGGTCTGTTCCCTGGGAAGACTTGTAGCTCTTTTAGAACTGTGGAGTGAAATGGGAGCTGGGCTCTCCCATCTCAAACAAAACCAGTGCCTTCCTCCTGGCCGAGCCACTTGTGTTTCATATGACGGAGCCTCTGTGAGCCTCAGCTTCCTCCTATATAGAAAGGAGACAGTGGGTAACCCCAGCTTCAGCCTGTTTCTTGTAGGATTGTGGGGTCAGTAGGTGTAGTTTGAAGAAATTTTTCCAGAACCGTTTTCAGCAGTGGCTATTAAATTAAGGACGTAAGCTTGTTGGTGTTTCTGTGGATATTGGGCCAAAGTCCTTATCATATGTGTTGGTTAAGTGTTTAAAGAACGATAGTTATGTTATTAACTTGCAAATGATGTTGTGCAGAAAAGCTTAACAATCAAGCAGGGTGGTAAATAGGACCAATATAAAAACGTAAAATAACGAAGCTACACGTGGACCCTCACTTTCCAGCGAAGAAAGGGCCCAAGGTGTGAAATGGTCGGTCGAGTTGTTGTTAGCTCTTAGCAGAGCAAGCCTGGGATCAAGCGCTCTTGACTTCCAGAGCAGTGCCTTTGATTGTCTAGAATTCACAGTATTTCTAAGATGTAATTCTGCTTGTCAAGGAAACAGTTTCTCTAATTTTCTATTGTTAAAGATGAAGCAAATTGTGCACAGACGGGGACTTCCCACTGCTGAGGGCCCCACTCAGGAGGCCGTCCCCAGTCAGGGAACATGCAGATCACAGACTGCTGACCCTGCCCCAGCTCTGACCTTCATCTATAAGATGGGACAATAATCAGCCTTGACTAACTCAGGCTTGTATTCAAGGTCAAATACAATCGAATATAGGACATGGCTTGGTAAGCAGAATAGCAATATAAACAAGGCCTCCTTACTCACAGAAAGACTCTTACGGATTTTTTTCTCCAAATAAAATTTTATCGTAGCTGAATTATGATTCAGTTCTACATACTTAGACTGGAGAATTTAATACTCATTCTTGTTCCCAACGTGCTCATTTGATACACTGGGAAGCAAAACCTCAAAAGTAGTCTCAGGCCAGGTCTAAAGTGACGGAGCTAATTAAAGGCAGAACTGGGACTTCCTGATCCGCCTCCTAGGTGGGTTTTGAGGTGCTGTGTGGACACCTGCCTGCTGGTGTCACTCTGGGGAATGCCTTTGACCACTGACTGCATAGGAGGGTCCTGTCTTTCTCATAGGAAGGGCGGCAGGGGGTGTGGGTGTGCCAGTGAGAAGCAGCCACTTAAGCTCATTTTCTGAAACTTTGATGGAGTATGTCTGGGATTAGGACGTCCTGAATGAGCGCACGAAACTGCTGGTCTGGATGCTCGGGGACACTTGCTAAGGCTCTGCTGTAAGCTCTGCATTTGTGAATGACCTTCTAGTCTCCTTCCTGATGTGCGACAATAACTTCTGTACCCCTCAGGATATAGTTGTTAGTCATTTAAAAATATGGAGAAAATGACCTATTTGAAAAATCGTATAATATTAGGGATGGGATTTTGAGCATCGGTCTGTCTCTCCTGTGGCTGCTTGTAGCTCTTCCCGGGCCTGACTCCGGTGTTTTCCATTGCAGTCAGTACCCCAGCCTGTGGTCTGTGAGCAACGGCACCATCACTCCTGGCTCGCAGGCGGCGGGTGTGTCCAGCGGCCTGGGAGCCCAGTTCTTCCGAGGCGCCCCCGCTCACTACACACCCCTTGGCCACGGAGTCTCAGCTTCCTCGTCCTCAGGGTCCCCACTGTACGAAGGGGCTGCCACGGCCACAGACATTCCTGACAGCCAGTATGACGCCCCTGCCCAAGGCCGCCTTGTAGCCTCATGGACACCTGTGTCACCACCGTCCATGTGAATCGAAGTCCTGTCTCACACCATGCTGTGACTGTTGTGATGACCTCTGATGGTGGATTTGACCTCTAGGCACAGGATGGCAGTCTCTGGGTTTAAGGAATGACATGGAGTATCCCTGACTTCACTCTAGAGTAGGAAGAGGAATTTATGTTCTGGCCTTTAGCAAGAGTCCCCCCCCACCCCCCGCCCTTGCTGGCATCTACGGCAGCAGTGCTGCCCTGAGTGGCTTCTGTGCGACAGGGGAATCCAAGGATGGAGACGATGCAGGTGGCCCAATTCCCTGTGAGTCGCTGTCTGAATTGTTTGCCAGGGTCCAGAACTTTTCTGTTTCCCGTACGGCACACAAGGGGACTCTCACACACCAGAACTTGTAAACCGCGTTGGTCCTACTTTAGTGAGATAAAAAAAGCACACTTTTAAGTCTCTTCCTTGTTGCTTTCCAATAGTTAGAAAGACAGAATACAATCATAGTTCAGAGGAGCAGCTTGTAGCTGAATTTGAAATTTGACTGCTCTGCCCACTAGAATGTGTGTATTTTGAGCATAATTACCTAATCTCGGTTAAACCTATAATTGTTTTATATGTTTCTTTTGGAGAAGTAGCCAAAGACAATCAGCAGGAAGAGTTTTCTGCAAAATAAAGACGACACGTAAAATGTGTGATGTGTGGCTGGTCTCGTTACTCTGTGTGAGCTGCTAACTCTGCAGCTGGTGGGGTTTAATCGGTACCAACATCAATGTTGTATCTAATCAGTTGCGGAACTGAAACTGAAGTTTGCCATACTTAGTGCTAATTGGCACAAAAACACAAAACTTAAATGATTTGCAAGAAGTTCAGATGCTCAACAGGAACGATAGTTAAATGTGGGTAAAGACAGAGAGCTGATGAAGCTGTTGTTTGTCTGTGTAAGGTGTACTTGCCAGAGGAATTCCAGCAAAGGGCATTTGTAACTATCTGCTTAGTCCCCAAGGCGAAACAGCTGCAACTGTCCTAGCCTGGGACACTTTCTCCATCTAGTGGCAGAATTCTTAATGTTGACACCACTTCCATCTGGTGTACCAAACTTCTGCTTTCTAAAGTTTTGGGGTGGGGAATACATTAGGGTCAGTCAGGAATGCAGACATGACAGCGAGGTGTCATGATACACAGAGCGTCAGGGATATCAGCCGCTGAGGGAGATGCCAAGGTCGGAGCTTCACAAAGCCTTCGGGGAGCAGCTCCAGCACCGCCAGCTTTGCTGCCCTGGTCAGCTCTGGCCTGAGATTCTCCTGACATTCCCCACAGCAAACCAACTTTGGACGGGAAGTATTTTCTTTTCTTTGTGTAGTACAAGTCAATATTTTAAATGTAAATAGCTGGATTTTGGTGAAATTTGTGGCTGTTTTGCAAGGGGGATGTGTTGATCAAAGTATGATTGAAACATTTTCTTTGGGTTTATTGCTATGCATGTAAAAATACCCCCCAACTGGAGTTTATTGACATATATTTAAGAAGAATACCTTCTGGGTGAACTCACTGTCCAAGCAGCATTGGGAGATGGAACTGGTTCCAGTTCTCTGCACAGACATTTATAACCAGGATTAACCAGGGTGCTACAGAAGGGCCCGGCCCCCACCTTCTGGAGAGGAGGCAGGAGAGGGCAGGTGGTTCCCTCCACATGGTCATCCCCCTCCTGAATGTCTCCCCCACACTGGACTGCTCAGGGGCCACCACAGGACCAACAGAGTGGGGTAAGAGGAAGCTGGCTTAGGGAGGCCGTGACATTCCCTGAGGCAGCTCCAGGAATGGGGGGCTCTGGAGAGACCGAGTCCCATGGCCCTCCTGAGGGGCCTTAAACTTGGGGGGGGGAATGTTACATGGAGGACAGAGTCTTGACATGTGTGAGCTTCTAAACATGTCCCAGAGTTTATATTCTAGGAATGAACATTTTAATAATCCTAATAGCCAAGCCCGGTGGTTCATGCCTGTAATCCCAACACTCGGGGAGGCCAAGGTGGGTGGGTAGATTGCCTGAGCTCAGTAGTTCGAGACCAGCAAGAGTAAAACTCCATCTCTACTGAAAGTAGAAAAACCAGCCAGGTGTTGTGGCCGGCACCTGTAGTCTCAGCTACTCAGGAGGCTGGGGCAGGAGGAGCACTTGAACCCAAGAGTTTGAGTTTGCTGTGAGCTATAATGCTGGCACTCTACCCAGGGTTGAGTGAGACTCTCACAAACGAAAACAAACAACAAACGAAAACAGAGATAGGCTTTATTCTGTCAGGCTGCTGAAGTGGAGATTCACAGCCCATCTCTGGTTGAGGAGGGCTGGGGTTGGGCTGCAGTTGAGTTCTGTTCAGTTCCCTGCCTGCTCACATATTTGAGGGATAATCAGCAGAGCGCGGAGTGTGGACGCTCTGGTTCCAGGCCCTGTGTGAGCTGTGGCCGGGCATTCTCCGAAGGCCGGCTTGCTGGGAAGTGTTCCTCTGGGCTGTCCTGCTCTCATCGCCTGTCTTCCGAGACTGGTTCCCTGGGGCTGGGTGAGGCTCTGCTCATCTTAGAGGAGTCCGTGTGAGTGCTCACTCCCTGCTCCCAGATTTTGCCCTCAGGACCCAGTGAAGGACTCCCAGGAGAACGTGGGAAACGGCCAGAGGTGGGTGCAGAACTGACCTGTGACTCAGGTTACGCAGGGTGCTGAGTAGTCGCCCCTGCTTATATGCAGCCGTGAGAAGTGTGGCCAGCTTCTCAGCTTCTCTACCTTCAACCATTTTCGTCTTTCTGCTGTTTGTCACCCAGGACGGCTTGTCACTTTCTAGAGTTTAGGTCATTTACGCCCCTTTGTGTCCTCAGAAACCTGATCGGCTGTTATAAAACATTGCGATTTGTACCTTATCTTTTTCTTTTTAAGTTGAAATCAATCATCTCAGACAAATCATTTTTTATTAAACCTAGAAGAAAAAGCCCTATAATGTATTATTCACCTATCAAATTCTCCCTAGCTGGCTACATTTTTTCCATTGCTCTTCTTTAAGTGAGGTGAGTTTTGTTCTGATCGGCAACTGAAAGTCGAGGGTGAGGCCGTGCTCTGTGCTGGTGGGACTCTCCCTGTTCTCCAAATGCGTGAACACGTGTGCACATGTGTCCAGTGGTGTGTGTACGAGTGCATGCACATGTGTTTCCATCGATGTGTGTACATGTGCATGCATGCGTGTGTGTACAGCCATGTGTGTACCTGTGTGTGTACATATGTGTCTCCACTGATGTGTGTGCACCTGTGGGTGTGTTCAGCGGAGATGGGGGAAGCAGAGGGTCTGTGATGCCGTCCCACTTCCATCCTCTTCTCTGTGACACACTTTTTCTTTTCAACGCACCTTTTTCCTGTGTATGTACTCATTTCTAAAAACACATCTTGACTGTTAAAGTTCTGATAATCATATTTATTTCTGAAAATCTACTTTCCGAAACATATAACTCGGCCTGTAATTAAATGCACAGCGACTGGCATTACAGTTTGTCCTTCATATGTTACGTCGACTGTACGATTGGAGGAATCATCTCAATGCCACTGACATGATTCTCAGGATTGATTTTGGATTCCAGATGTGTCTCACTTTCTCCACATCCTTGCGAGCTCTCAGGACAGTACCCTTTCTCCACTGACAGGTGTTCAGCCTCTACAGAGCACTTGTCACATCAGCAGAGAAGCCACTCTGGAAGCAGGTGGCCCTGCTGGATTTCACAGCCTGCCTGCCCCTCGGCACTCCAGTGGGCACAAATACATGTCACATACAGAAGACACACACCTGGAGACTCCTGTGGTTTTTCAGTTGCAAAAACCAGTGGGAGCTGCTGTCTGTGCCAAGTGTGATGGCTGTCATGTCTGCGGGCTGCAATGGACCTTCTGTCTGCAGCCGCCTGTCTGGCTGGGGCTGCCGCGGTGCCCTGGAACCTTCACTGTGAAGAGATAAAGTGCTCTGTACTGGGGGAAAGCTGCCTCTCTCACTCGTATTGTGTTCTGTAATAGGAACTTCAAAGCAGCTCTGTTGGTACCAAATGGATTAACAGAATTTTTAATGAAATGTCTTTTCCTAAATTGAAAAACCAAGTCTGCCGTTTCCTCCTGAAGAAGCAGACGATGGGTGATTGGTGGAGAGAGGCGATTCTACAGCGCGGAAAAAGTCTCTCCTCCCGATGTGGTGAGGAGAGAGATCTTCCAACAGCCCGTAAAAGGTTCCTCCTCCACCTGACAGTACCCTGTGCTTGGTCAAGCCCATCGAACTGGCCCCTGGTCCTCACACAAGTCAGCTGTGACTGGATCATGGATAGACAGGCCCAGGTGTGTGTGAATGAAATTAGACATAACACAGGGCGCCAAGCCCAGTCCCGTGGCAGTGAGGTCTCCAAAGTCCACTGAGAGTGGGTAGCAGGTAGGATGCGGGTCCTGTGTGCCCACCTCTCTCTGTTCTTCCACGCAGCCCATTACAATCCCAAGTCTACATTGCTCAGTGTACTTTGATTTAGTGGCTTCTGTTTTGCTTGTATGGGATTTAAGCCTCTGATCAGAATTGCCTCTCTTTATACTCCGGAATGTTACGAGTTTTGCAAAAACCATGTGGTCTCTAATAACACTGGATAAAGTTGATTTTCTTTGCATTCCACGATGAGAAGCTGGGCAGGGGCAGCCAGGTGTTCGTGAAGCAGTGTCATGTGGCCCCAGAATGGGGCTCTCTCTTTCCTGCCCTGCTCTGTGGCATTCTGGACCTCGTCCTTACATTTGCTCCTTGTCTGAGGACACCAGGACACGAGGCTTCTAGTCCACATTTCCTGCAGGAAGAAAGGAAAGCGTAGCAGCTATGTTTCATTGGCCAGACCCTGTCACGTGGCTGCTTCCTGCTCATCAAGAGGCTTAAAAAAGCTACAGAAACAGATTCTACTTATAACTCTGTGCTGGAGGCGAGTGTAGGGAAGAGAGATGCTGGTCCCTGGCTGAGACACCATCTCAAAAGACAGATTAACAAGAGAAAAGTGCACAATGGACGCCATGCAAGTTGTCCCTGGCGTGGGAATGGAGACCCAAAGGTGCCCAGGTGCTTGTGCTGTTTTATGGACAGGTGCAAAATTGTGGATAAGTGTGACTCACAAGGGGGTGTGACTGAATGATAATCAACCTGCAGAACTCAGCAAGGTCTGTGTGTTCAGATTCTTCTCCGTGTCCCTGAATATTCAGAGGTGCTTTCCTCCAGGTAAGGGAGGGCACCTCTGGAAAGATGGCCTCGTGACCTGTTTCTCAGGCAATGCTTGGTCAGGCTGTGTTCTTGTTAAAGATCAAGATTTGTTAAAATTTTCTTTGTGGTTCATACTGCGGGGATGAGGACGCACTTCCCCAAACACAGAGGCAAGACCTCCCTCTGGTGTGACTCCAAAGGCCTGATCTGTGAGGGCACATGGCGTGGGGGGTGGGGGGGCACCCTAGTCTGGCTGTGGCTTCTTTCCAGGGGGGGGGAATGCTCTTGCCTCACTGGCTGCGGGCAGCGTCTCTGTCCTGGTCTGTTTCTGTGTGCTGGGCTCTTAGAGGCTAGGTGATGAAAATGCATGCCATTCCTCACCTCTGCAGGAGATTCCCTCCCCAGGAAAAACAGAGTTCAGACAGGCGCTGAGGAAAATTCCTTGGGTCTGAGTGATTGATGGAAGATGGAACAAAAAACAAGAGGTAGTGTGCATCTTAATTAAATGGGACATGTTTTTGAAGAAAGTGGCACATCTTAGCAGTGAGTGTCCTGAGGAGTTATTTCTGACATGGACAGTTAAGTACGGTTGAGCCATGGCTTATATTTGATTTTTCATACAGGGTCCCCTGTGCAATCGACACCTGGCCTTCATGCAACCTGCTTCTAACTTTATTTTCATGCTGGGCTAGAGGACTTTGCACATCCTCGAGAACATATTCCAAGAACAGTATTCTGTGACCTCAAATGTTTGTAATATCGTTACTCAGTACATTAGGGTGAGAGTGAAGAAAGAACACACAGTTATTTTAGAAATCACCTAGTTTTGTCTTTTTTAAAAGAATGCTACTATATTGCAGTATTAGAAAGCAAGATGGGATTGAATTTTTAAAATCTTGCCTTAAGAACATTGTAAGCGCTCATCAAATAGGAATTATTTATTATAATTTTTAGTTCACTGTCCTACCAGAAATCGGATATTTTGGTGTCACTTAATCGTGTGCTCCAGTTTTCGGTTTTGAAATATGATCACTCTATGTATATATTTTGCAAGAACTAGAGCAGCATCATGGCCTGAGGCTTAGAGAGTTGCTTCCTATGCCCTGTTTGGTGTCCGCATGGCCCCATCGCGGGCGGGGAGGTGCACTAGGTGTGTCCGTGTAAGAGCTGCCTTTTCTAGTTACCCCTGCACCTCTCCCACCTGGCTTCAGTTTAGTTTAGTCCTGTTTTGTAACACGGGTATTATCTCTCACATACCAGCTCGCTCTCTCCTGCTTCTTTCAGAGTATCTCTGCCCCATCTTCCTCTTATATCCTGTTACCACTGTTGATTCTGGCAGGACCTTGAGAAAGCAGGTGACCTCAGGGACCCTCCACTCACTGGCCCTTGGCCGGGACTTGTACCTCATACTGCCCCCCGCTGCACCTCTGCGGTAATCTACTGAGACTGTGCATCTCGTAGTGCAGAAATAGGGGGTGTTGGGGCAGACAACGTATTCCAAAATTCCAGATGTGAACTTCAGGAGGGAAGAGAGAAACCAGCGGCACAAATGTCAGCCAGTGGGATGTCTCCCATCGGTACTTTCCACCACAACTGCCTTAATGGGGTGAGTGCCAGGCAGCCCTGCTGTGTGCCGACCGGAGCTTGGAGGTTTCAGATGCCCACACTCACGTCCTCGCATCATCAGTGGAGTTCAGAAAGCCAAATCCAGGTTCACCTCTTTTGAAAGTCCGTGGCCTTTCCAGTACGCCATGCCAAGATATCTCAGGATGGACAGAATAGTTACCGCCTGAGTTACCCTCACCGTCAGTGTGGCTAATTCACAGTTAAATTATTGCATGATCTGTATTATTTTAACATCACTTCTACATGATTTTTAAACAAAATCACTTTTTAAAATGTGACAGCATATGTTTAAAATAGGATAACACCCTACTCAATTGCTCAAAACTTAAAACACATTTCAAAGTACGGTTCCAAAAGGACTCCCTGTTACCTTTTTGCTTCATTGTGGTAGATTGACAACCTGGATAACACATTTGAGAACATTTTCCAGAATGTAACATTGAACTTCACAGAAAAGATTTTAAGATCACACCATATTTCCTGGGATGCTTCTCCAGCCTCCTGTAAGTGAAGACCCCACGATTTTGAGCACCGGTTTAGATGTGTGTGCTCGGCCAAGGTGACCAGCACCCTCAGGGCGGCTCTGCAGCCCCACGCTGGTGGCTGAACTACATTCTGCTTGTGGGAAGTGAGGCCCTTTGTCTTCTCACCCACTGCCTTCAGTCTGGCTCAGTGAAGGTTGGCTGCATATAAATTCTCCCGTCAGAACAAATCTGTGGACTGGTATGGACATTTAGCCCCACGTCAGGGTGCCACTTCATGAAAGTTTGCATGGAATTTCTAGAAAGAAGAGGCAGCTCATGAGACCTCATTAAGATGAGTCCTTCATACATTTCCAAAGCGCCATTTAGGTCCCACAACTTCTAATCAGATATGACTGCCAGTCTCCCTGCTGGGGTGAGTGGGGAGGGCTTGGGTGGAGAGTGTCAGGGGAGTGATGGATGGGCCTTGCTTATTGCAGTCCAGACAGCAAGCACATTCCCTCCAGATATGGCAAACACAAACCACGGGTGTTCTTGGCTGTTGAAGTCAACGCGTCTGACCCGAGGGCTCTATGGCAAACAGTGGGTTCTGTGGCTTGCGCGGTAACCATGCTCAAGTCAATGGCAACTCTCCTGTTCTGCTGCCGTATTCTGGGTCTTTTCCAGGTTAAAGGAAAATCTTCCAATTCCAAGCTGATGGGATGTGGAGTTGATGGTGTAGTGAGGGCAGGAGCTGGGGTACAGGGAAGAGGGGACCTGCCCTGGGGGCCGAGGCCTTTCCTCCCATCTGAGTTCCATGGCAAGTACAAATGGTAAATATCAAATCCCAGGGAAAAATACCAAGATATTGATGTGTACACATCACCCTCAATGCTTCCTTGTCTTGATGTATTTGGGAGAAGTCACAGCTGTGACTGTGGCACCGCCAGGGGTTGGGTTGATTCTGTGCTCGCCTGACTCCAAAGTTGATGATTTTCTTTGACATGACACTGTCTTTCTTTGTGTTTACAATGTGGTGGCAGATAGAGGGTGACAATGTGAAGCTCATTGTGACAGGATGGATTGCTGCAGTGCCCACTGGGCTCCCCACTGTTCTTTGAGGCCCCCCAAACTCCTGATGCCACCCCCACCATGGCACAGTGTCAAAGCTTTCTTTTAAGTAAAAAGATTAGGATTAGAAACTCTTGACTCGTGTATCTGACCTGTGGATATATTTGGTTAGGTTACAAGTGTGTTTAAAAAATAATTTTTCTCAGATACGCCCCACCAATGCCTGCTGAGCTAGCTGACCACACGGTCCTGGTTGTGGGGATGTCCACTTGAAGACCCTTTATATGCAGTGTAACCCATGGAAGAGAATCCCCGTCCGCCGTGGGTTGGTTCTGTTTCTCAACCCTGTAGATAAGTTTTATTTTAGGTGTTTTTTTTTTTTAAAACTGTACAAATTAGATTTTGCCTTTTGATCCAATTTGAGAGAATTTCTTTTAATAATGATCTTAGTACAATTGCATTTATTGTATGGAGACTATTTTTAGTATTCATTTGATCATGATTTTTATCTTATGTTTACTATTTTTACTGCTTATTTAAAACTCGTTCTCCACTGAATTGATCTTTGTTTTTGTTGTTTTATGTGTATATTCCTAGTAAACAGAACGTTGGTATTAGTATCTTCCTTAGGCAGTTATCTTACTGCTATTCACTTGTGTAGTCTATTATTTATAATTAACAATTTGGCTGGATAGAAAAACTCACTGGCTATATGATGAACTTTCTTCTTGGCTTGAGAATCTGTGGACATTGCTGAAATGATGTACAGAATGGACTGTTCCTAGGAATTATTCTGAAAACAGTCTGGTATTTTTCTCCTATAGGTGACTCAGCCTGTTTTGACCGAAGGTCAAAGGTTTTCTTTTTCTTTTGGGGTTTTTGTCTTTACCATTGCTTTTCAGTAACTTGTGGATTGTTCTGTGTCCATTCTCAAGGGTTCCAGGGGGCTTTTTCACATAAAGAGCGTGCTTTTAATTTCTTACAGCTTATCCCTTGTAGCTCATTTCTCTGTAACTTAATCAGCTGACATTTGGTTCTCCCTTTTGGTGGGAGATGTCCCTCTTGAATCTGCTGGGTGTCCTTTGCATGTCATCAGAATACATCCTTTTTATGTTTAATTGTTTGCTTGCTTTTCTTAATCATGTCCTAAACTTCTACTGTGTTTGGAGCCATTTCCCATCCACCCAGCACCCCAGTCTGTATTTTTTTTTTTTTTTTGAGACGGAGCCTCAAGCTATCCTCCTGGGTAGAGTGCCAGGGCATCACAGCTCATAGCAACCTCCAACTCCTGGGCTCAAGTGAGTCTCCTGCCTCCGCCTCCCAAGTAGCTGGGACCACAGGCGCTCGCCACAATGCCCGGCCATTTTTTTGTTGCAGCCATCATTGTTGTTTGGCGGGCCCGGGCTGGGGATTTGAACCCGCCACCTTAGGTGTACGTGGCTGGCGCCTTAGCCGATTGAGCCAAGGCGCCGAGCCACCCCAGTCTGTATTGTGGACAAATCAATGGTGGTTGGAACGGCCCTCTTGATGGTGAGTGGACGCCATGTGACCAGCTGATGGACAGGAAACACGGAGCCTCTGAGCCCCTGATCCCTGTGGCTCCTCCATATGAGCCCTGACCTGGCCCCTTCAAGACCTGTATCTTAGAGAATATCGAACTCCAATCTGTTTAATCTACTATAATCGTGCTTCTATTTTATCTGGTAATGCAGGTCTCTTACCTGATACAACACGGGTGCAGTGCAATTTACATTACCTAATTATGGCATTTATCTTATTTGTAATATCTTGCTGCAAGACATTGTCAAGAAAAATAAAAGAAGATCTAGATAAAAGAAGAGATATTCACTATGTTCGTAAATCAGAAGATGTAATATTGTTAGGACGTCAGTTCTCTTCAAATTGATTTACAGAATCAGGCGATTCCAATCAAAGAGCAGAAGGATTTTTTGTCAGCTGTTAAAAGAAGCTAATTCTAAAATCTAAATGGTAATGCAAATGACCTAATAAGGCCAAAATGATACTGAAAAGGAATAAAGTTGGATGTGCTTTCAAGACATATTTTAAATACAGTAATAAAACTGTGTGGTATTGGCATAAAGATAGGAAAAAGATTAATTAAATAGAAAGTGCAGAAATAGATGCATATATCTTTGTACTATTGGTTTTTACTAAGCGGTTAAATCAGCACAGTAATCTCCTCAACAAATGGTCCTGGGACAGTTGGATAGCTTGATGCAAAACAAATAAACCCAAGACCTTAACTCTCACTGTTTAAAACATCAACTTGAAATAGGTGATAGGCCCAAAGGTAATAGACAAACTACAAAACTTCTAGAAGAAAACAGAGAAGAACATCTTAGTGACTTAGATTTGGCAAAAATTTCTTTAAAATAGTCTCACAGTCACAAACTATAATTTAAAAAAGATTAAAAAAACCTATATATCTGACTTCCTTAAAATTAAAACTTCTGCTCTTTAAAATCCCTGATGACAGTGTGGTGGCTCGTGCTTTGTGGTCCCAGCTACTCGGGGGCTGAGGCAGGAGGATGGCTTGAGCCCGGGAGTCTGGGGCTTCAGTGAGCTGCGCTCACACCACTGTACTCTAGCCTGGGTGACAGAGCAAGACTTTGTCTCAAAAAAATAAAATAAAATAAAATAAAATTAACACACAATTTTATGAAAATAAAAGACAAGCCACAGACTAGGAGATTTGTAAAATGTGTATCAATAAAGGGCTTGAACACTAAAGAACAGTCACTACTAAATAGTAAGAAGACAAACAATTGATACAAGTGGGTAGAAGATTGGAGCAGACACTTCACAAAATAAGATACAATAGAAAAAAATACCGAAAACATGCCCAACATAATTACAATGAAAATGCAAATGCAACCACAATAGGAAATCACTGTGCACCTTCTGTGATGTCCAAACTTAGAAAGACTGATCGCAGCAGGTGTTGGCAATGACGTGGAGCCCTGGTAACTTTCACACACTGGTGCGGCAGTGTGAAATTCTGCATCTACTTGGGAAAATGTTTGGTAGTTTCATCCCCAAATTAAAGATGTATTTACAATACGACCCAGGCTTTCCACTCTTAGGTATTCCATCTCTCAAGAGAAATGGAAATTTTTTTTCCATAGAAATATTGGCACATAAATGTTCCGAGAGACTTTGTCCTACCCGACAATTGAAAGCTGCTCAAATGTCCATTCAGAGGTGAACAGGTGAGTGCGTTTCATTATGTCCACACTGTGAAACTCGATTCACTAATGCCAGAGAGCTCACTATTGATACGTGCAACTGAGGAATCTCAGAATAACTATGCTTTGTACAAGAAGCCAGACAACAAGAAGTGCAGCATGTCATTACATTTATAAAAACTTGTATAACATACACATGAATACGGTGTTTGGTCAAGAACCTGTGGCTGCTGGCAGGCAGTCGGGAGGGAGAGAGATCACAGAACAGGGAAAGGAGACTCTTGGGTGTGACGATACCTTCACTACCTTGACTGTGGGGCAGCCTCAAAGGAGTAAGCACATGTCAGACTCACATTGTACAATTTAAACATGCTCACTGACTATGTTACTTATACGCCAATAAAGCTGTAAGAAAATTTAAATATAAAGGGAGCTTTTGGACATGCAGTAGAGGATTTAGAACAGTGGCAAACTGGGTCAGATCTGGGAACGTACGAAATAAGTAGAGACCAGGGTCTGGGTGGCAATGGCCTGGGATGACTGAGAGGAGGGAGGAGTTGGGTTCACCTGCTGGGCAGGCGGGCAATCAACTCACAACTGGGCAAACTAGCAGCTCTCCTTTCCTGCCAAGGTTTGTGTGCTCATCACAGGATGGGCAAGCCCCTCAGGGCAATGGTGGAGGTTTGCCCTACCTGCAGCTGTGCCAGGGATGTCATCTTGTGACAAAGTATGTATGCCTGTACATGGTCATTACGTAACACACGCACACATGCTCATACGTGCAGCCACACGTGGAGATGTCACACCCACACGAACACACCTGCATATGTGTATTCACATCTGTATCCATACACACACACGTTTCTGCAATCATACATGTATACATACACAACAAACCTGTTTATGTACATGCACATAAACACATATAATCGTACCATACACACAACATGTACACATAACACATGCATATTCATTGATGTATGCACACATATCCATATTCGCTTATATAACACCACATTCATATTCATACACACACAATATATAGTCTTAGACATGTGAGAGGACTTTAAAAAGTTTGTGGGACAATGAAATTAAAATGAAAAATATACACTTCTCTCTCAGTGCCCTCAAACTGAAGAACACACTTTTGTAAGAGAGGTACCAGCCATGGATGCAAGTCCTTCCTGAAAGCACTGAGGGGCCAGGACATTGAGCCTTGTCACTGCCATCCTTACCTTACTAACTGAAGAAAAATGGGTGCCCTTTACAAATTCTTTAAGATTATAAAGCAAAAGAAGCCAGAAGAAACCAAATTAGACTGTGAGGTAGATGTCTAATTATTTTCCATCGGAACTCTCCCCAAATTGGCCTTGTTTGGTGAGAAAAGTGAGCAGGGCTGTTGTGATAAGGCAGGACCCTCTGGGGAAGTTTTCTGAGGCATCTTTTCTGCTAAAGCTTTGGCTGACTTTCCCTAAACTCTCTTACAAAGAGCAGATGTCATCATGCTTTGGCCCTCCAGAAAGTCAACAAGAAAAATGTCTTGAGCGTCCCCCCAGAACTGTTGACCTGACCTTTGCTCTTGCTTGGTCTACTGTCACTGTGACTAGACACTTGCACCTCTCAGAAGCCACTGCTGTGATGTGGCTTTGTCTCTTGTGACTGGTGAAGGCCTGTTTCATGTCCTGCCACAAGTTTTCCAAGAAAAGCTTCAGGATCTTGATCCTAGTTGCCTATAATTTCCATTGAAACCTGTGTTCTTGTCTGCAGCTGACCTGGCTGCTGTGGTTTTGGCACTCACCAAGTTTGCTCACCTTTAACTTTTCAGTGAGAATCGTGTGAGCAGAACCAGCTTCGACGTTTGCAGTGCTATTGTCTGTGCTGGTAGTTGCTGGTCCTTTTCCATTAGGACACGAGATGAATTTCTTTTCCCCAGGTTGACGTGGCTGTCCTGCTGCCCAGGCTTCACCCTCAGCACCGTCTCACCCAACTTACAACGACTCATCCATCTGTAAATTGCTGATTTATGGGGAGCACTGCCCCCAGCTTTTCATAAAGCATCGATGACTTCACCATTTTCCACCAGAGCATCACCATAAATTTGATGTTTGATCTTGCTTCAATTTTCACAGAATTTATGTTTCTCTGGTGGGGCTTTTCAAACTGCTGGTTTATCCTTCTTAATCCCTCAAACTAGATTCTGTTCAGACAGGTTATAACAAGTCAGTATGAATCGATTTTGCTGAAATTTTGAAAATTCAAGCTAGTTTTCACAATATACATTTTCTTTAACTTTTTGAAGGCCCATCACGTACATATCTGCACACGTATTATTAATCCTACTCACCTCATTAAGTGCTTTCTATCCCATTTTGCCAATGAGGAAAACACATTTCTTTTCTTTCTTCTTCTTCTTCTTCTTCTTTTTTTTTTTTTGTAGAGACAGAGTCTCACTTTATCACCCTCGGTAGAGTGCCATGGCATCACACAGCTCACAGCAACCTCCAACTCCTGGGCTTAGGTGATTCTCTTGCCTCAGCCTCCCAAGTAGCTGGGACTACAGGTGCCTGCCACAATGCCCGGCTATTTTTTGTTGCAGTTTGGCTGGGGCCAGGTTTGAACTCCCCACCCTTGGCATATGGGGCCAGCACCCTACTCACTGAGTCACAGGCTCCACCCAGAAAACACATTTCTTAGAATTTGCTCACTACTAATGCATAAGCAATATTAATCAATCTACAGTTACTAGGTCACCCCAATCTCCCCCTTGTGTGAGTCTGGAGCTTCCCTACAGAAAACATTTAAGAGGCAGCAAGTCCCCAGAGTCCTGGTGCCACAGCCTCGGAGCCTCACCTCCCAGATGCAGCCTGGCTCAGCTGACAGACCCCGTGACCCCAAGGATGCTTCTCAAAGGGGCTCTGGGCCAGGGCCACCAGCCTGCCCTGCAGCTGTGCCTGTGGCTCTCTCTACCTTCAGACTTGGTGCGTGTCATGTACCACTGACTTCTCAGTTACGACTCAGCGTCTCTACTTCCAGTTCTGGGCTCCACAGCGTCCCTTGGAATTTTGGGGACAATCTAGCCAGTTTACTCCAAGTCCTCATCCTGCAACACCGTCCCCGCCATGGGCAGCACAAGGAGCGTGCATGTTTGGGGAGGCAGGTCTGCCTCATGGACACGTCCTGCAAACTTTGATATTTTGTTTCCAAAGTGTTTGCCCTCCCTGTTTCTACTAAGTGACCTGGCAATAAGATGTGCAGTCGTGAGGAGGCGCTTGGTCTTGTTCTGGAAAGGGCTGCCTTCCCCACCGCTGTCATGCTCTGGGCAGATTTCCAACCTAAGAGGGGGGAGGTGGAGAGTTGCCCCAGGTGACTGGAGAAACAACCTCAGCACTGCCCCCTGCGCCTCCAGGCCGAGGAAAGACAGGAGAGTGTTGTGATCAGGGACAACACAGGATTCTCTTTCAACACCACCTGTCCCACGAATCCCCCCAGCTATCCCTGTTTCCTCACCTTCAAGTCTCAGTAGCTCCTGAGGGAATCCCCTGCTGCAGCCCAGGTGGTGATTCCTCCTGGTCCATAGTCACAGCCCTCTGCTGTCCTCCTGAGCCCTAGTCACAGCCCTCTGCTGTCTTCCCTGACCCCTAGTCACAGCCCTCTGCTCTTCTCCTGACCCCTAGTCACAGCCCTCTGCTGTCTTCCCTGACCCCTAGTCACAGCCCTCTGCTGTCCTCCTGAGCCCTAGTCACAGCCCTCTGCTGTCTTCCCTGACCCCTAGTCACAGCCCTCTGCTCTTCTCCTGACCCCTAGTCACAGCCCTCTGCTGTCTTCCCT
>CAUYQV010021027.1:0-53251 GCA_963574575.1 Galagoides demidoff
CCTGTGGTCCCAGCTACTTGGGAGGCAGAGGCAGGAGACTCGCTTGAGCCCAGGAGTTGGAGGTTGCTATGAACTGTGATGCCATGGCACTCTACCCAGGGGGATAGCTTGAGGCTCCGTCTCAAAAAAAAAAAAAAAAAACCCTTCAGAGACAGAAACACACGTGGGGGGATGATAAATTAGATTTTAACAAAACTATAGGTGTGCTCTTTGGAAGACACAGTTAAGAAAGAACAAAGGCAAGAGACACAGGCAGGGTCATGTTCACTACACATGTTTGACAAAGAACTTGTGTCTAGGGCATATGTTTTTAAAATTCAACAAGTCAATACTTAAGAAAAAACCTAATCTTCAAAGATTTAGAGCACAATTCACAAAGAAAAGTATATGCTGAGCAATAAATTATGGAAAGGAACTCTGTGTTAGTCACCAGAGAGTGTGTGTTAGGATCCCAGGGAGGTACCACTTACAAGGCCACATGCCCGTAATTAACAGCAGTGACAATACCAAGTGTCCTCAAGGACCGGGAGGCACTGGGTTTCCCAGACTCTGCTGGTGGGCATGAAAAGCAGTGTGGTCGCTCTGAAGACACACTGGCACTTTCTCACAAGGTTACACACATGTTACCAACTCAGCGGCCCCGCTCTGAGGCACACAGCTAAGGGGAATGAAAGGGCGCATCCGGAGAGGCCCGCAAAACAGCATGGAGCAGTCGTGTTCATGATAGACCCAAGTGTCCAGTGTCCACCAACAGGAGGCCGGATCCAACACCACGCTTAGCCAAGGAAGGCAGACATAAAGGAACACACACGTATGATGTATGATCCCATTGGTGTGAAGTTCAACAGCAGGCAAACGGGATTCACAGGGATGGAAATCAGAACAGTGGCTGCAACTGGGGACAGGGTCAGGACCAAGCGGAAGGCGTTCAGGGGACATTCTGAGTGCAGGGAACACTCCGTGTCTGATCAGGACGCTGGCTGCACAGGGGCCCTGCCCTGCCCACATCCCAGCAAAGCCTGAGGTTGTGGCCTGTAGCTTTTCCTTTAAGCCATACCACATCAAGAAAGCAAAAATAGAACAATTTAATGGATGAGGTATAATAGTCTTCCATTGTTGCTGTAACAAATTATCACAGATGTAGTGGCTTAAAACAACACAGATTCATTCTCTGTCAGCTCCAGAGGTCAGACGTCCAAAATGGGTTTCCTGGATTAACATCTGAGGTGACCTCAGGGCTGTATTCCTTTCTGCAGACGAGGGGACAAGGCAATTTCTTACCTTCTCTAGAAGCTTTTACAGAAACTGCCTGTATGTCTTGGTTCCTGGCACCTCTCTCGTCTTCAAAGACAGTAATGGCCCTGGAGTGTCACATGACATCACTTTCTGTGGCTCTTCCTCAGTATTCCATCTTTAAAGACATCTGTGATGATACCGGTTCCCTCAGATAACCTAGGACAGTCTCCCCATTTCAAAGCCAGCTGTCTAGAAAGGTTGATGTCACCTGGTACCGCCATGCACCTTCCCATGTAACATAGCACATTCTAGGTCCCACAGATTAGGACCTGGATATCTGTGGGGGCCATTATTCTGCCCACCCTATAGGGATTCAGGTTAAACAGGGGAAACCCCTGTGGGGGCTTTGACTGTTGGGGGGAACGTGGGCTGGGAGAGGCCTGAAAGTGGTCTAAATATTTACCTGGACTGTGGTGATACAGGTATGCTATGTTTTTTAATTCACCAAGATCAAGCTGTACATATAAAATTTATGCCCTTTAAATATAATATAAGTCAATAAAAAGGTTTATGACTATAGTCATTACATTTATAAATCACTCAGTGTCCTGCAGAAAAGACTGAATGCTTTGAACTCCTCTGAATAAATTGGAAAACTCTAAATCCAAGTATTTATTAAGGCAGGACAAGAAAGACACCACTTTTGAAGCTCTCAGAAAATCCTAATTATCTAAGGCAAACTTAACAAATAGAAAGACAATAAAATTTAGACTTAAAGAAAAATTAAGTAACTATGCAAATTAAAAGATGGGAGCATAGTGCTTAGAATGTAATCGTGAGAATTCACGTCTCTGTTTTTGTGAAGGACTTTTAGCAAAATTTTAAATTTTAATTGCACACGTATATATCCAGCACCAGAATAAAATTGAGAGGACCTGCGGTTTTTAACAACAAAATTTAGTAAGCATTTAAAATATTCATAAATAAACACAATTTATTTAATAAATTTTGTATTACAAAAAAAAAACTTTGCAAAGATGAATACTCGGAAATCAAAGCAAAAACTCAGAAGTTATGAATATATTTGACCTAGAACATTTACCTATTTCAATATAAAAATTAGAATTAAAATTGAGAAATCCCTCAATTCTTCCTGAGAAGTTCCAAAACTTGCTCTGAGCTTACCAGGTACATATATGAGCATCTGTGAGAAGAAATATTCTCTTAATTAAAAATACTAGAGAAGACTCAATTAAGTATACCAGTAATTTCAAATTTATCAGTCATAAAATTCAGCTTTATAGAATATTACAGCTAAGCTTTTGAAAATATTATAAAAAATAAGGCATTATTAAAAATACATTATACAGAAAAATATCAGTGACTTAATAGTAAGGATTACATATGCTCAATAGCTGATAACACGATGTTTACCAAAAATTATTATTCTAAAATTTGTTTTACTGCTCAGATTAGTATCATGAAGATTAAATGTTGCCTTAATGTATGTTATTTTCATATTTTAAAAAAATTTTAATAGTTTTTAACAGAAGTATTTTAGAGGTCTACCAATGTAATAAAAAAAACTTGTCATTCAACAAATAAACATCTCAAAAATTACATTAAATTATTTTTTGTTCTCTTTCGAACTCCCTAAACCATCCCTGTTTGGCTGGAAAAATGTGACAGTTTAACTACTTACCAGCCACATGAAGGAGGTTGCTTGTCCCTAACAACAAAGATAAATCAGTGAAGGATTCCAAGTTAGGGATGACGTGATCAGAACAAGCCATCTTGTCTCAAAAAGAGACAAGGACCAGATGTTTGAGGTGCTGAGAGCTGCAGGGATCCTGTGGGCCAGCCAGTGTGGCAGACGGGGTCCCAGGAGACAAAGGTAAACATGGAACCTGCTTGTTAGGGATGCTCCTATCAGCAGGGCCTGTGCGAGGGGTTGGGCTGAGGGAGAAACTGGGCTGTGATGTGGCATCTGTAGAAGCATCAACCCTCAGCAGGGGCTTCCTGAGGCTAGGACCACCATCAGTTCTTAAGTGCAGGTCCCAGCAAGAAGGGGTGTGACCTTTCTTGGCTGGGCAATTCCCATGGGGACCGTCAGGCAGCCGGGGGCTGTCTCTCAGCAGCATCACAGCACCCAAGGCAGCAGGTGCTTCTTCCAGAAGGCGGGTCTGGGTAAAGCATCTCAGCCTGCACCTGTCTCTTCAGGCTGCCGACTACAGATGGGCGCGCATGTAGTCCACCAGGTCCACAGTGGCTGCCCTGTTTATACCCAAGGACAAGGTGGTAGAAACCACTGATTGCATGGTTCAGGCAGGTGCAGTGTCATCATGCTTTCTAGCTCCATGACCTGGGAGAGCACCTCGAGGGGAACCTCCGAGGTAGGACTGGCAGCACCTAGGGCTCTCACAGGTCCTGCCAGGTGAATAAAAACCCTCAGGAAGCACTGCCACAAATCTCACTCACCCCAAGGAGACAGGAAGGTCTTCAGGGAGAACGGGTGCCCATAAGCCCTGACTATCTCAGCTCTAGAGTCCTTACAGATAGGGGGACAGCAACAGTGAACGTCCAGGCAGGTGCACTAGACGTCCACCACCCTGGGTGGACAGAAGCCCAGAGCCAAGGCACAGCTGCCAGAGCACAGGAGCAAGTTACTGGTCAGCAGTGGCTCCGCCTCACACACATGCCTCGGAACGGTAAAGGTGTTTGGCTGGTTTTAAGTCAGATCATTTTCTAATAACATTTGAAGCCAGCAATTTGCCAAAATGCCATTTAACGAAATGCTGTGAGCATTTTAAAATGGAAGAAAATATGACGAATTATCCCCACAGAGGAAATCAGCCAAATTCCCGACACAGCCTTGCTGGGAAAACCTCCTGGGCGCCCACTGCTGACTCATCCTCTGCTCACGGTCTCCTCTGCACATTCTGGTGTGAAAGAAAGAGAAATTTTCTATGGCAAAGATGATAGATAATTTAGCAAATACCATTTTCTAAAATCTCAGCACCATAAATTCTATTTATCAATCCCAAATCATTAAAATTTTTCACATTTCCAAACGTTTCTGTTCCCAACCCCAAAACTGTGTCTAGTTTTTACTTATGGATCACTTATCTTTATGCCAATCATCAGACTCTAAGGAAGAGTTTTCCATCAAAGTGAGCAGTCAGGAATGCATTTGGTAAGCTGTGAAACCACGGGGACATGAGGCACTGGTGTTGCAGTCTTAATTAGCAGTAATGACAGCAGTGAGACCACCAGCCAACAACGTGTAAGGACAGAGGAGGACGGCTAATAAAGCCCGACAGCCTGGCAGAGGACCTTGCACGCACACAGTGCTCCATAAAAGTTCACCTATGTCCGTTTAAGTGCCCTGAAAGGACCTGAATAAAGAAAGCTCAGGCTGGGCACCAATGCTAAATGGTTAAAGCGCTAGCCCCGTGCCCCGGGGGGTGGTGGGTTTGAACCTGGCCCTGGCCGGCTAAAAAAAAAATAATAATAAAATAAAATAAGAAGGTTCACTTTTCAAGATCCCTGTGTAAGGAGCCCTGGTTCCACCAGGAGAGAGTGGGTAACCCTTGAGATGCCCTCGTCTGCCTATGACAGGGAATCCAAGAGCCTATTGAACCCAGGACACTGGACTGTCAGGGCTAAGGTTTAAAATTAGAGGAATCCCCTACTCTTTTTGCGCCCAACATAAGGCCAATGGGTGCTGCTGTGCCAGCCTCAGGTGCAAGCAGGGATATTACCCACGGCTAGCCCAGCTTCAGCCACTGCTCCTGGGGACAAGCCCCTGAAATGGTCTGAGTGGAAGCCCCAGGTCCCTGGAGCTGCAGGAGCCCCGCCAGGGACTTCCTGCATGATCTGGGACCCCTGGGCCTCAGCTGGTGTGCTTCCCCACTGTGCCACCCAGTGCCACTGAGGACAGACGAGCACATGTTATGAAAGGACCCAGCCAGCACCTTCTCGTTAGAAACTTCCAGCAACTCCTAACGCCTGTCCCTCCTCCCTCCTCAGGGAGGAAACACGTCAACACGGCATCTTTCTCACCATTGTAGACACCACCCCTCCTCTCATCTTCCTCATTTATTTCCTGTCTCCAAACACGCTCGTGAGACACCGGAGAAACATCAGTCCCTCACAGTCTGGACACATCTCCCCTAGGTCACCTTCCTCCTACAAGCTCACCCGGGGCCAAAGGCAGAGTCCTAGTCCAGTGTGAGCACCAGGCCTCCCACCTGCTCCGACTGCACCGGCCTCCCCACGCTGACGTGTAACCCAGGGGAACCTGAAAGGTGGAGACTCAGACTCAGCCTCACCAGCTTAAAATACATCCAATTACAGTTCAAGATAACTGAGTAATTAGTATACCCTCTGGAATGTGCAACACTGGATTTTGTTCTATATATTGGATTTATAAATAAAATAATTATCTAAATCTCATCCTACTATTTAAGTGGACCAGGCATTAGGGCTGTCTTAGCAGTCCTGAGCCGTCATCCAGACCATTGCTTTTTCTTAGCATGAAAAGACATCAGAGCTCTTCAGTGTTATGAGAATCCCATACGGGACATTTCACTCAAGTAGGACTCGTTCTTATCCAGAACAGCATATCCATGGGCAGGCTCCTCAGTGTAGGAGCCACGGGTGATGCCAAAGGTATGAGGATGGCAGGAGACAGTGATTCCTTATGTCACCCAGGCCTGGGGCAGCCACCCCTGAGCTGGAGGCCCTGAGGAAGAGGTCCACCTGGGCAGAGACAGGTGGCCCTGTCTGTACATCACTCCTGGCTCAGCCACTGGCTGCTTTGGAGAACAAGTCATTGGGTCCCACGTCACTTATGGAGGAGGGTGAAAAAGAGACCCTGCTCCCAGCCATTATTACGTGGGGGCGCCCCTCCCCCCACCTAGCCAGGGGCCAGGGGTACCCCAGGGGTTACTTAAGTCCTCAGGAGCAAATGGATCCGGAAGTGACCTCCAGCTCGCTTTAGATGATAGCCCCAAGTGAAATGCCTCGTCTTCCTCCTCCAGCATAAAGGGACATAAATATTTATGTATTTGTATATGACACTGCCACGCCCAGTCGCTCAGAACTCAGTGCAGAGGTGTAGGCTGGGCTAGACCACCAGCCAAGTCACATCCCTGAAGTGCCACCAACTGGTGCAGTGGGAGGCAGAGCAGTGTGTGCCATGCCGAGCAGCACGTCCTCCTGCCCATGGTTATGACTGCGTGTCGGAAAGCGTCCTCAGCTGGTGCCCTCACGGGCAGCAGGAGCTCCCCTCACCCTCTGCATTTGCTGCAGGGGAACCCTGGGCTGCAGGTCTCTGGCTAGCAGAACACCTGCCCAGTGTGGGGACAGGGTGGCTGGATTACGTGGCCAGATGGAAGGGGACCCCTTGGGGCTCACAAAGTGTCTGCCCTTCCTGCACTGTGTCCAGAACAGAAAGATGCTGAGGTGGCAGACCCCAAGGCAACGGTGCCCTCCCAACACTGCGCTGGCTCTGATGTCAGATATTCCTTGGTGCAGCAACACTCTTCGAGAAATGGGTGGGGGTTCTGGGAGGAAAGGACAGCCTCTGCAGGATAGAAGCTTCCAGAAGATTGCATGATTTCTGGAACTAGGCAGTTGCCTGAAACATAGACAGCAATGCAAGGTCATACCTGTAGGAACAGTGGGCCTTCAGTATCATACCTAAGTGCAGTGACCGTCAGGGCTACTGGGACCAGCACAAAGAAAGCCTGCCAGCCTGCTAATGCCAGAAGGAAGCGGGAGGGCCATGTGCTGTCCAAACTGCATCTACACCTTGGTGACCGCCACAGGAGGCTGAGGGACCAGGTGACAGATGAGTGGGATGTGCTTTTTTTCACACAGTCCAGGGTCAGCCTGCGAGGGAAGGTGCCGTAGAGACGCCTGAGGGCAGTAGAGCCTGCGTTCTCCTTAGGATGTTTCAGACGCGGGGATGCACCTGTTTCTTAAGGGGAACACGTACCCCAGAGGAGACAGCACATTTCAAGGACCAGTGAATACACGGCCACCCAGCCACTGCCGTGAGTCACTCAGGACTTTTCCAGGTCTGGGCGTCCCCACAGAGCTGCTGAGGACAGCTGTGAAAAGGAGCACAGTGTAGGATTTAGATCAGGTGAGGGGCCTCGTCATATGGCAAAGAAAGTCCTTGGCAACACAGAGAACAGATAGACCTCTGTGGGAATCACCGCAGTGCCTGGAGGACAGCCCGCAGCTCTGATGGGCACAAGGTTTTGAAACTGCCGTCGCTGGCACCCGCTGTCCTGCCCTGCTGGAAGGCAGGCCTGGGAATTATCCTTGTGTCATTTCTGGGCACCCCAGCTGCCTTCCTGCTCACAACACTGGCTCTCTGTACTTGGCAGCGTCTTTCGAGGTAGGATTCCCAAAGAACACGAGCAAGCCTTTCAACTAGTGAATGACTGTGATGACAGGCAGACATAGCGACAGGTGTGAATGGACGCATTTTAACAAAGAGAAAGAAAGAGCAGACCCGTCCCTCGTCACAGAGAGATTTTTTCAAAAATAGTACCACCCATGAATATTTCTAAAATCAACTTTAGTTCTTATATCAGTGTGTGTGCACTGTGTGTGTTTTTGCACAAACTAGAAAATTAAGACGAGATGAGAATATGGAATCCAGCGATGGCTTCTGTATAATATCACTGTCTTTATCATCTTGGCTCCGTTTTTGGTTTTAGCCAGTATTAAATTCCACTTCACCTACTATTTGGTAAACCGTATTACTTAATGTGAAACGAACAAGTTATTCATATAATTAAGTAGCCTTCTAATTTAAAAAATACTATTCCTCAATCCATCTGATTAAAATATATCAAGAATAAGCCTAAAAAAGTCATAAACATGACTCTGGAACCACGAGCACCACTGTGGGTGAGTCGCGACGGTCAAGTGCGCACTGATTCGCTCGTTCCAGGCGCTTCGACTCGACTCAGGCGAGGAAGCTGAACTCCAGAACGTCCCTGCGTTGCAGTGACCCTGCGGGGTGCCCTGTTCTATTTGCCAGAATCAACACCCACTAGAAGAGAAGTTTCACACGGAAAGGAATGTGTTCACCGCTGCACGAGAATAATGTGGGGCGCGCAGGGGAGACTCATCACTCCCGGGAACAAACACTCCGTGGGCTTCACAGTCAACCTGCGGGCCTCAGGTGTCCTCGCCTCAGGAAATCCCCAGAAGCTAATAAACAAATCCAGTTCTCTGAATTATTTGGAGATTCTTCCACGACTCTAGGCATCTAAATTACCACTGAATCAGCGACTCCCTGAGCAGACCATGCCTTCTGGAGGCCCGTGTCCCTGCTGCAGGGAGCCGTGGTCTGCTCGCACCTACTGCCTCAGAGCAAGGCCACCAGGTGTGTGTCCTGCCGCCACAGGTGTGCCGTTTCCAGGCACAGAGTGCTGTGGCAGCGCGCACCACACACAGGCCCAGGGGGTGGGTACCGTCAGAGCAGAACCTGACCAACAAATTTGCAAAGTGGTGCAATCTACACTCCTGCCCTGGGTATGTGAGACAGCCACTCTGCACACACCTCTACCACACTGGGCAGTGCTTTGTCTTTTTTAATTTTAGAATCATGTTATCGTTTTTTCTTTCCTTTCTGGTTTAAAACAAAATAACCTAATTAGAACTGCATTGCAGTGAACCCACAGATCAGTTCAGAGACTCCTGACATGGTTACAGCCCACCTGTCCATGACCGTGGCATATGGCATTTATTTAGTTCTTAATTTTACAAAGTACAGTTTTATGGTTACTAATGTATAAATCTTACACAACCTTTGCACCTTTCTTTCAATTCAGAGGGATGTGTTCCTTGTAAACAAAACACAGTTTAATTGCGTTTTCCTCTAGCCTGGCGAATGAAGTATTTAGTCCGTGTGCATTTGAAGGAACGGCTGATATATCTGATTTTATGTTCTATCATCTTCCTTATTTTTTTAATTTGAGCAACATAGTTTATATTTCTCTTTCTGTCTTTTATTGTCTCCTCTAAAGTGAATCAAATACTTTGAGTTGTTTCTTTTTTCCATCTTTTGAGTTCCCAATTACGCATTCCTCCCTGGTCACCAGAGGTTATGATATAGATATCAGAGTCACCGCACCTTCAACACCACCCAACAGGGCCAAACGCTTCGCTCTTTAACCTCTTCTCCCTCATATTATCAGCCTGCATTTGATTTAATATACATTGTGTTCTACAAGGCGACATTACTGTCATTTCCTCCAGTCAGAATTCATTTCCACTTATCTAAATATTTACCTTTTCATATGTTCTTTACGTATTTCTACATTTCCATGGTTACAATTGTAATCATTGCCCTTCTGCTTGTAAAATTGCTTCATGTTGTTAATCCTAAATTCACTTAGTTTTTATTTGTCATAAAATATCATTGTTCAACGTACATTTTCCCCAACATTTTATAATGAAAATGTTCTAATCCACAAGAAAGCTAAAAGTGTTAAAATAAGCACTGTGTTCATACCCTTCAGCTTTGACTAAGAGCATTTCACCTGTTTTATCATACGTATAAATCCCCAGCACCCCTCTCACTATCAACCCGTCTCTTTTTTTACACATTGTAGAGTGAATTTTAGAATCAGTACATTTGTACCCAAATATACTTCACCCTTGATGTCCTTGTAAGTGTCTGGTATTTATTTAGAGTCTCTTTCTTTTGATGTAAAATTTATACACAATAAAACCCACAAACCTTATATGTATAGTTTTTGAATTTTAAAATATGCACATACGTGTGTAACCAAACTCCCAACAAAATAAAGGACATTATCACACCAGAAACTTCCCGCATGACTTTGTCATCAACTTTCATGCCAAATCACAAAACTTAACCATATTTTTGCCTTTTAAGTGAAACATTTGTATTCTCTTATGAACTACAAAATATTGATGTGATATACTAAATAAAACCTAAGTGAAAAGACAGATACACCACATTTGTGGATCAGAAAACTTAGCATTGGCTCGGCACCTGTAGCACAGTGGTTATGGTGCCAGTCACATACACTGAGCATGGCGGGTTTGAACCCGGCCCCGGACAGCTAAATAACTGCAACAACAACTGCAGCCAGGCACTGTGGTGGGCGCCTGTATCCCAGCTACTTGGGAGGCTGAGGCAAGAGAATTGCTTAAGCCCAAGAGTTTGAGGTTGCTGTGAGCTATGATGCCATAGAACGCTAGCAAGGGCAACATAGTGAGATTTTGTCTCAAAAAAAAGAAAAGAAAAGAAAAGAAAACTCCACATTGTTAAGCTGTCCGGGTCTCCAAACTTACCTAGAGTATCAATATAGTTGCAGCAGGCTGCTCATCTAAATATTAATAGGCTAAGTCTCTGTTTTATATAGAAATGCCAAAGCCTTGGATGTCACTGTTGGTGGAAGGTTCTGTAAGAGAACAGAGAGCCTCGCCCAGGTGTAAGTCCACACCTAAAATTGTATGAAAGCAAGAAACAGACTACTACTCTGAGGTGGCAAGTAGCAATCATCTTTATCTCCAAGGGCCTTACAAAGTCACGTACACCACATTAATCAATAATCTATAATTAACATTCTCTATTCTAATCCCAACCTTAAAAGGAAATGCCAAATCTAAAAAACTAAGATAACTAACTTAAAAACAATTACAGTATATCTTAAGCAACCATACATTCCAAACTTCATTTCTATAGAGTTAAAAATCAACAGATAGAACAAGGGGGTAAACTATTCTTACAAGCACTCAATTAGTTATAAGAATTAAGCTAAACAGTTTTGTTTTCTTGTAGCTTGGAAGCCACCCGCTGTAGGACGTGGTTTTCCACACACAGCACCTTAGAATTGTTGCCCTGCACAGAGGGCATTTAACCCTTGTCTGCTTGGGCACAGCAGTGTGGTCAGAGCTCATGCAGAAGCTTGTTTTTCCTACTCTGCAGGTTCCGGCCTGCCTGTTTTCCAAGGCAGCTAGGCTTCTAACAAGGCTCACAATACTCACAAACTGTTTTTGCTTGAATTCCTAATTTTTTTTAAAAGAGTGCATGTAAGGTGGGAAATTATCCCACATGTCACAAACAATCCTGTGAAGGGCCAAAGTTGAAGAACTCACCCACGAGGTTTACCATGAAGTGATAGTGAGCAAAACAGTGTAGACCAATGTAAGGACAGACAGACGACTGGAAGAACCAAATAGAAGGCCCAAGTTAGGCTCACAGTGAATAATCGCAGGACTTCTAAAACACTGCCAAAATATCCAATGAAAAAGAAATTCTTCCAATAAACAGTGCTGAAAAGTCTGGAGAGAGATATATATATATAAAATTGCCCCTATACCACCTGCACTAGACCTGAGGGTGAAAGGAGAGGCCAGGTCCCGCCCGAGTCTCAGAGCTGCTCTGTGGCAGAGAGAAACCAGGCGTGACAGGGTGGCTCAGAGGCTCCTTCCACCAGCAGGACAAAGGCACAGGACAGAGGCATGGAACCATCTGAGCCGGCACATTCAAGAAGACACTCTACTCTTCTACATTCTGACTGCAGTGAGGTCAGGGGAACAGGGGGTTTTATCTTTGATCAACAAGATAGTTTTACCCCATCTATGTTCCACTCAGTATTAAAAACTTAAAATGATGAGAGAAAATATAATCTTTAAACTTCAGCTGAAAGACAGCTCTGTCAGTGCAGGAATTCTGTGAAAGAGCAGTCATTTCCCACCTAACAGGTTGTGAGCAAACTCTTCAGTATGCTAATTATTTTCACAGCCAGTTGTGGAAAGCAGGTAAAAATATCACTGCTAATGTCTTCCTGCAAGAATTGATTCTGAAGGCAGTTTAATTGGCTACTACGTTCCTGAGCTGAGATGTAAATTATATAAACAGTTGTAATTCTCCAAGTAGGTGCAAACACATGTTGAGTGACTTGCTCACAGTTCAAAGGCTAGTTTCCAGCCAGGTCACAGGCAGCTTTAGACACTTGATGCCTGCGGCCCACAAAGCCAGGATAAGCAACAGCCTGGAAGGGAAATTTCTGGGTGCACAAATGTCATGATGCACGGTCCTTGGTCCTGAAGAGGCAAGCTGGCCAGGTGTGCATCGGAACACACAATTGCTCGTCCCCAGGTCCATAAGGCCAAATTATTTTCCAAGTTTTCAAAACTCTCTTTGTCTGCAATGGAGCTGATTGTAACCACTTGAAAAGGATGGGTTTGACAGGAAGGAAGCCTCTATCTGCATGTGCCACACTGGCTGGTGACTTGAGGCTGTCCCAACAGTGATGGGCAGCACAGGGGCTCAGGCTTTGTTGGAAGACAGAGGCCTCAGGTCAGTGGGGGCCCTGGGTGGTCTGCCCTGCAGCTCTGACACTGCAGCCTGGAGCACAGAGAGCCGTCCAGGGGCCACTTCTACCTCCCGCAAGGGCTATGAGCCCCCCCTCAGTCTTCCAGGGAAGGGCCTTGGGGGACAAACAGGCCCCACACCCTGGGGAGAAGGGTCTTCTTGAACCTTGGTGTCTCTTTTACCTTTCATTCTTCCTACCAGCCCCTGCCAACCCCACAACCTCCCATCTCACCTATTACCAAGGTAAAGGGTGGGTTTGCCCATGGAGATGGGGAGGGCCAGGAAGTGAGTCCCATGTGAGACCAGTCTGACTTGAAAGAGGGAATGAGGGAGTCATCCCTGGGAGCCGAGGAGCAAAGAGCAGCTTGAAGGCAGGAACAGGTGCGAGGATGGGGCCTTAATTCTTCTCCAGGATGTGCCTAATCCAACAGGTGGGCAGCCCAGGCCACCAAAGCCAGCCCTGCCCCAGCCTGTGGTTGGAGCCATGGGAACAGGACTAGCCCTCAGCTCCTTAATTCCTGTGACAACACCGCCATGTCACCTGCTTGCCTCACGCTGCTTCAGATGGCTTCTTCCTGGGTTTTAACTAACAGGAAAACATGGTTTCCATCTCAGCAAACAATGCCATTCACCCACAGCCGCCTGCCCTCCGTGCACCCTGAGTCCTGCCACTCAGCCTCTGTGCCACTGAAACCCCCTGCTGCCAGGTCCGGTGATAACTGCCCAGCCCACTGCCCCCAACCTGCTCCCTGGTCTCTGGCTGCTCTGTCTTCTCCAAGGACGGTCACAGAAAGAAGGAGTCATCCAAGAAAACAGCAGTTTGTACATCCTTCTGTGTCCAGCCTGCCCTCCCTGCCCTGTGCCCTCCTGTGGCTCCAACCCTTCAGGAGATGCCCTTGGCCCCACCCACCCACAGCCCCATCCACCTAGTCCCCTCCCTATCATGTCACCCCCCAAGCTCCTTCCTGCCTCTGGGCCTTTGCACCGGCTATTCCTCCTCTTTAGAAGTCTCCCTCCAGCCGCTGGCCATGCCTCCCCTACCCTCAGCACTCAGGGGTCATTGCAGGGGGCACCCAAGTCAGTGTCTGTGACATCCCTTCATATTAGACTCCAAGACACTCAGGAGTGTGAAGAGGTGTTGGGGGGGGGGGGTCCCTTCCCCTCCTGGTCTCCGCCCACCACACTTCCTGCTCACAGAGCACTCAACATGCTGCCAGCTCCACAGTGGGGACTCCGGGGGAGCCCATCCTTCTTCTCAGAGGAACTCACCGTAGGACTGGGGACATGAGACTACAGACCAGTGATTTTCAACTGGTGCACTGCAGCACACTGGTGTGCCGTGAGAGGGTCTTAGAAGTCCCGTGATGATTTTAAAGATCATTAATTAAATTATTCTCCAAAGAAGTTCAAACCATAGTAAGTATATTCTTCTTTTTCTACTCTTTTTGATCAATATACTTAAAGTGTGCTGCAATTAGCAGGAGAATGCAATCTTACAAACCAGATACAGACAATTTGTAAGGAATTAGGAAACAGAGTGAAGTCTGAAATTGTGAGTATGCATTTAAAATGCATTTTGAAAGCGCCTCAGTGCCTAGATATGTACATGGGCAGTGAACTATAAAGAATTCAAAGAACTGATGGCTATAAAAATTCAAGGAAGAAATTATTTTTGAAAGACAGGACAGTGTGATTGGAGCGGAAGAGCTCCAGGGTAGAACAGCAAGGCTCTGAGGATTCGGGGGAGATTAAGGGCTACTGGACTCATAATATTTTAAGATTAAAAAAATGAAGCACAAGTACAGTACCCCAAAAACTGAGCAAAAGGTGTAAAGTATATTGGGCCTCATTTATTGTAGTTCAAGATCATATTTGATTTTTTTAGCAGCCGTATATACCACTGACTCATGATAAAATTTACCGTTGACAGACAGGCTTTGCCTAAATACTTACCTTCTGCTGTGCAAGGAAGTATTAATATCTTTACATCTTAAAATCAAGGAAGTCGATAATTTCTTTTTTCAGAGAATACTACCCATATTAACATGATACTCAATATGTACAGATTTCTTCAAAAAGAGAAATGGTGTTTTCTTGTTTTTGTCTGCAACTTTCTTCTTGAGACTATTATTAGTCAGCTATATATTGATTAATAAAAGATAAAAAGAAAAGATCAACTATCAAAAATTCATGTTTATCTTTTCCAGAGGCTCTGCCTGTGATGTTTCCCTATTGAAGAAAGTATTATGAAAGAGACAGAAACCACCAACACCTACGGCCAAAACTAACCAACCAAAAGCCTCATTCCGATTACAGCGCAGCACAGAGTCCGTGGGCCCCAGACGCTGGGCTTTGCTTCTTGCCATTTGTCAAGAACACAGACTGGGGCCAGGGCTTCCTCTTCCCAATGGCTAAGTATACACATCTACCACTACCCCTACCAAAATCCCACCAAATTAAAGAAGAAATATCAGAAGTTAGAACAAATGCATATCCGTAGCAGGAAATAAGATGATGCCATTGGAAGACCAGCACACGGGGGTTTCTGGAAGCTGTAATCGAACTGTGAAGACACAGGCAGAGAAAACAATAGAACTACACAGCCTTCTGTGGAATATGAATGTAATGTAGGACTAAGCTATAACCTAATTACAGCCTAAGAATACGGGGAGTGGGGAATGGGTGGAGGGAGGGGCATTGGAGGGATCACCTCTGAGGTTTATCTTACAAGGGCACAAGTGAATCTTTCTAAGAGTAGAATATGATGAACGTTTTAACACAATAACTAAGAAAGTGATATGAAGGCTATGTTAACCAGTTTGATGGAAACGTTTCAAATTGTATGCAAAAGCATCACACCGTACCCCAGAAGTGCATTAATGTACATAGTTACCATTCAATAAAAAAAAAAAAAAAAGATACGGAATTTTCTGAGAAGGTTTCCAGACAGCTACGTGCACGATCAGAGACGCCAGGAGTTGGAAAATGGGTGGCCCGGGGCTGCCCATGGAGTAATGAGTTAAAGCCACGTTGAACAGCCACACGGCTTCCTGGCCCTCCAAGGTCAAAGCAACCATTTCCTGTGGGCCAGGGAGACCTGCCCAGGAACCCAAGAGTGAAACTTGGGCCTAGGTGAGACATGGGGCATTCTTCAGTATATTCTGGATCTGGACAAGGACTCCTCAGAGCCAGTGGGAAGCTTCCTGGGCACACAGGAATGCTCACCAAGCTGTGTGGCGAGCATGGCCATTACAGCCGCAGGATCCGTCATTTCCACCCACTTCTCAAAAAACTCAGCTTCCATACATCTTAGAAAGGCTGTGTTGAGCCCATGGTCCTTCTCCCCTGGATGCTGCAGCTGGAGGGCAGTTATTCTAGCTTTTTCCTGCCAACCACAATGCTGGGAAGCTAACCTAATCTCCCTCAGCTTCTATGTCTATAAAATAAGGTCATCAAACCTGTCCAGCAAGGCCAGATAGAAGGAAGCAAGGGGCCCGATGACCGGCAGACAGGGCCTCCACAGCACAGCCCTGCCCACCTTTCTGTAGCTCTGGTTGACTTCCAATCCAGCTCCCAGCCCCATCACAGTCCCCAGCAGGGCAGCCTGGCTCTGCCACATAGGGCCTGTCCCGTCACAGCTGGTGGGATGTGTGTGGGTGTTGTGAAGAGCTAACACGGTGTCTGCTCAGCTGCCCATCATGTTCTATTTCTTGAGGATTTGAACTAGAGGCAGAGACAGAGAGAATTAGAATTTCAACTATATTCTCAAATAACTATGGTTTATCTGGTGATAAAATTCTGATTCCAACTTTCCTGAGATACTTTTTAAGCCATTCTTCGGTTCTGATAAACTCAGTAAAATTAAAATAATCTCCTTTTTCTTGAGCCAGTTTAAATATGCCTCTGTTTTCTGCAGCTGATCAGCCCCAGGTCTAAATAACATGAACGGATGCCACTTTCTCCCTTCACCCTCGGGGCAGTGGAGGTGGCTGTCATTGTCCCAAGGTCTTACAGTGAGTGAGGAATGGGTCTGGGCTCAGGACCAAGCTCTCCTGACCCATAAACCAGACCTGTTGGTAGATCTCATATTTAGTTCCTATGTTTAGTTAATGAGAAATTTCATTCAATAGGCTATTAATTATTTTACTCAGCATGAGTACTGAGCAACTGTATAGTCTTATGAGGACAAATGAATGTGGGGCATTTTAGAACTGACCTTGTCACTATTAATTGTGTCTTTTTTTTTTTTTGTACAGACAGAGTCTCACTTCATCACCCTCGGTAGAGTGCCGTGGTATCACACAGCTCACAGCAACCTCCAACTCCTGGGCCTAGGTGATTCTCCTGCCTCAGCCTCCCAAGTATCTGGGACCACAGGCACCCGCCACAACGCCTGGCCAGTGCCCTACCCACTGAGCCACAGGTGCCGCCCTTAATTGTATCTTTTTATATTCAGCAGTACATGATTAAACTGTTTTTAGTATTACAAGAGTGGTTTCTATTCAGCATTTTGGAAATCTGTTTTAAATATTGAATAGCAATAATGCTAACAAAAACAAATAACAAAAGCTAGTATTATTGAGAGCTTATAGATTAGGAACAGGCATTAATTAATTTTCCTGACTCACACAGCCAGCTGGAGTTGGCATTTGGACCCACCCTGTGTGTGTCTCACCCAGACCCCCTCTATGAGGCTGGCACACAGCAACTGCTGTGCCTGCTGGCCCTTGATGACCACCACCTCTTCTAGGACGTTATGCCCCTGCCTTTGGCCCATTGGCCACTGCTCACAGGCATGAGGTACAAAGACTTGACCTCGGCCTCAGGAGCTGTCAGCTTAGCGTGCTCTGGGTTATAGAGGCCCTGCCACGTGAGCCACGTGCTAGACACTGAACATTTGTGTCCCCCCAAGTTCAGTACATGATAAAATCTACCCCCCCAGTGTGATTATCTTAGGAGCAGTGGCCCTTGGAAGGTGATTGGGTCACAGGGCTGGAGTCTTCATGGGGAGAATCAGCACCCCGATAAGAGATACCCTGGAGAAAGCCCTTCCCCTTTCACCAGGGGAGACCACAGAGAACAGATGGGCATCTGTGAACCAAGAGGCAGGCCCCCGCCAGCCACCCAATCAGCTGGGACTTCTCAGTTTCTGTCATTTATAAGCGACCTGCTCTGTGGTGTTTTGTGATAACAGGGGACTAAACACCACGGGAAGATTCCCCTGGGCAGTAGAAAGTGACTCAGCTGGTTGGCCAGGGCCCTGAGGAAGAAACATTGGAAGATTGGGGATGGGAGGTCAGAAAGAGTCGTGTGTGAAGACCTAGGACGTGGGGAAAATGTGAAGATCTCTGCCCAGCACTGGGGCCCTGCTCAGGGAGGGATCTAGCACAGCCACTAGGCAGGGCGAGGCTCACTGAGGCGTGGCCAGCCCTGCCCTGGGCTCTGTAGGGCGGGGCACACTGAGGGGCGGCCAGCCCTGTCCTGGGCCTGCAGGGGGAGTCACACTGAGGGGCGGCCAGCCCTGTCCTGGGCTCTGCAGGGCGGGGCACACTGAGGGGCGGCCAGCCCTGCCCTGGGCCCTGCAGGGCAAGGCACACTGAGGGGCAGCCAGCCCCCGCCCTGGGCCCTGACTCCTGCAATGGCTTAGGGATGTAATTGTCCATTGTCAGGATGGGGGATGCTCACAGACACAAACTCACAAGTGCCTTCTCACTAAAGCTGCTCCAGACATCATCGTTACTGAAAGTCTAATGTATCTGCCACACAGACTGATCCCAAGCCCCTTCCCTTTGAAGACTGCCCACCATTTGGGGGGACTCCTATAGTATCAGTCCCCAGCATCCTGGAGGGGCAGCAATTCACATCAACTGGGCTGGACACATCCTGGGGTGGGCTTGCCTTCCCTGCCCACAGGGCCTGAGCCACACACTGCTCAAGGGTCCACAGTCCCAAGAACCCAGATGGCAAAGAAGCTGTGGCAGCAGGTTCAGAACCACGGGACCCACTGCTCTTCCTCACCCCCATCAGATGCTGGACACCTGATAAAGCAATGAAATGGCCTCACAAGGGCAGCTGAGATTCCTGCTTGGGGATGATGCCCTGTGAGGACAGGAGCATCCCTCAGGACGGGGCACTGTGGTTTTCACATGGTGCCCCATCCTCAAAGGTCCAATTGCTGAGTCCACTGGGAGCAGCTTCTCTGTGCACCTCTCCTGGGACCCACACGGGCCCTCGTGCTGCCCACCTTCATGGTGCTTGGCCAGTCTGGACTCTGAGATCAGAGGTGCTGTCACCAGGAGGGTGGAGCTGCTGCTGGCAGGGACATGGTGAGAATCCTTCCACACACGAGGCCACTCCTGCTGTCTGACTGCTGGGCCCCTGAGCTAGGCAGCGGTTCTCAACCTGGGGGTCGCGACCCCTTTGTAATAGTGAAAATACATCCTGCATATCAGATATTTACATTACAATTCATAACAGTAGCAAAATTACAGTTATGGAATTTTCATAAGATTATGAAAATAATCTTATGGTTGGAGGTCATCACAACATGAGGAACTATATTAAAGGGTCACAGCATTAGGAAGGTTGAGAACCACTGAGCTAGAGGGTCAGCAGGCACAGGAGTGGCCCCTCACCCAGCGGAGTCTCTTGGTACCCAGCGCCCAGTTGTAATAGAGAAATATAGAGACCAGAGCCTGATGAGGCTCGGCATCTGTGGTTTCTGGCCAGCAAGATGACACCCAGGTGATCCTCCCAGACCCAGCAAATCCCCAGTGTGAGAGGAATTTAGTGCAGGCAGCAGAGAAGGGAAATTACCAGGTGTGGCCTCAGGGCCATCTGTGACCACTGTGGGCACGATATTTCCACCAACCCTCCTACTACGCATACGTTTCCCCAAGACAGCAAGTTTGGAACCCTCAGCAGTGTGCAGTTAACACGAGAAATAAGTGGGCCTCAGGGCCACACGGGCAGCCTGAGCACCTCACGGGCAGAGTGTCCTGGTGGACATGAGCCCCACCCAGCCTCCCAGACCACGCCGGCACCCATCCCCAGTCAGCCTGTCTGTGAAGACTTGACCTCTGCTGATCAGAGCTGCACCATCGGGGAACACCATGGGGAAGACACACGCCCCGCACGCAGGCCGCCCGAGGCCAGTGAGTGTCCCGCAAGAGAGTGCGGAGTCCCAGGGACGCTGCGTGGGCAGCTCAGTGCTGGCTTGTGCCCCAGGGCCTCTTCCCTGGGACCTGACCACAGTGGGCTTAGCCTATGACCACCCCACATGCTTTTCAGGCTCTTTCTGGAGTCTTTGCACCCTTCTTTTCAGATTTTCCTGAACGTCCCTCCCTCAATAAATCATGAGTTCTTGAATCCTCATTTTCAGTTTTGTGCCTAAAGAACACAACGAGAGCCACTGGGAGTTAAGTGAGCCCACGTTCGGTCATCGTCGTTCCTGCATGGAGGAGAAGGCGTTGACTCTGCAGGTGCTTTTACAACTCAGCTTCACGCTCTGCAGGGGTAACACTACATACAATCACCAACTATGGCCCCATCTGTGCACAGGAGTAAAAAGATTTATAACGATGTTATGGACAACTGAGGTGCCAAAGGCCCCACCACAAATGATACAATTGCACTAATAAAAAAAAAATCACTATCTGTCTGCACACAGCTCTGTGACACTGTCATCGTAAGTGCCTTCCTAATTACCCAAGAGTCTAAACAACATTTTTCAATTTATTCATGTTGTCATTTGCTAAAATTCCACCTAATTTTAGGTGGAGAATATACTTTGTCCATTTTCTCAAAAGAAAAATGTCTCACATATCCTACTGACACGGTTGTTTTCTTCCTGTTCTCCACAAATGTGTCATCAAAACTTGAAAAGAAACACTTTAATTTATATTTTTAAAGTAATTTCTCTCATCAACCATAATTGTGACAACTTGTCAATTATATATTTTCTCTCATGATTTAGAAAAATAAAATCTCTGCAGAAATTTTCCCTATAACAACAGAACTTTGTTGTTTTTATATCTATATATCCATTTTCACTTTACACAAATCAAGACCCCCAAAGCTGGGTTGGATTACCCAGGACACAATCATTGAGATGAAAAAATTTTAAAATGACAACATTTTTGACAGACTCTCAAAAACAGCTGTGCACCTGCTCCCCCCAAGCCCAGCCACCTGCTGCCCCCAAGCCCAGCCCCAGCCTGCTCAGCCTCACTTTCCCTGAGGTCATCACAGGGGCGACTTGGGGTGCCCAGCGGCGGAGCGGGGCTGTCAGTTTTTAAAGTGAAGCAGTGCCTGCCCTTAGTCTGAACTTCTCCTAAAGCTGTAATGTACAGGTCAGAGAAGAAAACCAGGAGCTCAGAAGAGGCACTGTACAACTCCAGGCCCACATGGGAGAAAAACACAATAAATTCAGGAAGGGGAAGGTGGGCTCGGTGGGCTCCCATCTACCCGGCATGATATGGGGATGTAGGGCATGTGTCCCGGGTGAAGGTGCAGCCACAGCAGCGAGTAGGACTTACAGACGATGTAGCCTAACAGCGTGTATCCACATGCTGATCCCAAATAAGGACATAAAAATAAAGCAAAATAAAGTCACGCTCTACTAAGGCCAGCGGAGTCGCTGAGAGCCCCCACAGCCTCGCCCTCAGGCCCTCATGTTGCGTCCCCTCCTCCAGGCCAGGGAAGGGCAGCTGGAGGTTCTGCGCCTCCAGGAGAGTCACTGCTAAGCCAGTTTTCACCATGTTTTAGAACTAAGAACAACCACCAACAGGACCAAGGATCATGTTAGACGAACAACCCATTCCCCATTACCAAAGGAGAAAGAAGTTAACCAAACTATATGTGAACTTTGAATACTTCACTTTTTTTAATATTAAGATATTTTAAATACACAAAAACAGACAAAAAAGACAGCAAACATCCCCTCAGGGATCACCCCATTTCTGAATGTTGAGAAGCTGACTGGTGACCGTAACTTAACAAGATAGAGTACCTTTAACATCGGCTTTTACAATGGCTCTCCAGTCCTGTTTGCAAAAGTCAGTGCATCTCTGAGGCGTCTGTTTATCATTCCTTGCGTTGAATGTTTTCATTGTGTGTGTTCAATCTACACGACTGACAGCATGGTCGGACGCGATACTAAAGTTGAATTCTGATTATTTTCTTTTGTACCACATTTTTCCATTCCAATAAAACAAAAATACTTTTTTTAGACAAATACATGTAGATATAAGAGAATTTAATGTGTGCATTTTAATGGCTCTATAAAAATTCCACCACATGGAATGTGTATAGAGCTTTGTAGTTTCTGTAGCAATTTTCCTATTGATAGAAATTTAGGCTGTTTCAAAACATAGAATTATTTAACTCATACAACCACAGTTTTTTAATATTGGCTATCCTTCTAAAATATACTCTGCACGGGACATAGATCTCACTACCTGTGTAGTATAGACACCTATAGGATACATGCTACATAGTATATGTATTTTGCCAAGTGACCAATGTGAATGTGTATGTACATGCATGCATATATGTTTTACTGTTTTCATATATTTGTCTTTATTCATTATGGAATTTTATTTGCTGACATGATTTAATATGTTTAAATCTATGACCCTTGCAGAGCCTGGCGTTGGCTTTTCCTGCCCTCCCCTCCCTCCCTCTAGTTTAGAGACAGGCTCTCCTAGCCTCATAAGAGCAGTTGAATGTTCTCCTGCTTGGAAATAATTTGTACCTTGTGGGAGTCACCTAATTCATTAGGGTCTGCTAAGATGGCCAGTGATGTTGTCTGTCCTTGGTATATTTTGTGAGTACTTTTCAGAATTAATTTGGGATTCTCATAGGCTTTTTGTCTCTTCTTAGGTCAATTTTGATAATTTTTTTTCAAAAATTGCCATTGGCAAATTTTTTCTTGATATCGGCTTATATCTTTTAAGCATGTTCCTATCTTTAGCTTCATCTCCATTTTCATTCCGTTTTAATTTAGGTCTGTCTTTGATTTTGCCTGAGTCTAGTCAATGTTCACACCTTCTTTACACAGCACGACCTTTTTATAGTTGCTCACCTTTGCTAAGGTTATTTATTCTACATTTCATTAATTTATGGTCTTATTTTTATTATTTCCTCCACTCAGTGTGTTCCACTATTTTTTTCTCTAATGTGAACTCAAGACTTTGTTTTGTGCGGTTCTATCCTTCTTATTCTACAATGCATAGATTGGAGGCTAAAGTTTCCTATAGGAATTTATTAAAATGAACCTCAAAACTTTAGCATATAACATTTCTATTATAATTTGGTTCCAAACTCCTTTTTTTTTTTTTTTTTTTGAGACAGATTCTTACTATGTTGCCCTTGGTAGAGAGCCACGGTGTCACAGCTCACAGCAACCTCAAACTCTTGGGCTTAAGAGATTCTCTTGTCTCAGCCTCCTAAGTAGCTGGGACTATAGGCATCTGCACCTGTGCAGCTATTCTTTTGTTGCAGTTGTCATTGTTGCTTAGCTGGCCCAGGCTGGGTTCAAACCCGTCAGCCTCCGTGTATGTGGCCAGCCCCCTATCCATTGAGCTATGGGTGCCGCCTCCAAATTTCTTAAATTTCATTATGATTTTTTTTAACCATGTAGTATACAAAAGTGTCTTTTTAGTATATAAAAGTCCTTTTAGTATATAAAAATATTTTTAATAGTTATTTCCAAAATGTGTGACTATTTATATCTGAGAGTTATTTATTGATTTTGAGTTTTCATATTAGTCAGAGTCAGAGAATGTGTTTTCTGTAATACTAAAAAGGCTTCTATATTCAGAAAATGACAGGATTAAAAATAATCACAGCATTCATCTTCAGAGACCTCGAAAAGCACAGACAACACAAGAATTTTCTAAAGGGTCAATGGAACTAGAATAGAAAGGGGCATGTGAGATGGTGCCCCAGCCGGTAACGAGACAAAACCAGGTGATGAGAGTCATCACTGAGCACTGGGGGGCACTTCACAGGCAGATCATCCTACAAAGTTATTCTTCATGTTGTCCTTTTATTTTTTAATATACCCAACATCTCACACAGTCAGCATTTGTGTGTGCATGTCTGTGTGGGTGTGGTGAGAACATTTGACATTTGCTCTCTTAGTAAATTTCAATCAAGTATATAATACCTTCTGACCAACTAGCCACAGCCAGCTGCATGTTGGGTCTCTAGTACTTACTAAAATCCTAGTGGAAACTTTGTACTCTGAGTGACATCTCCCCTGCCCTGCCTGCCTGTCCCAGCCCCTACTGCCCACGGTTCTACCCTCAGATTCCACATATTAGCGAGATCATGCAGTACTGTCTTCCTTTGCTTGGCTTATTTCACTTAGAATAATTAAAATAATGTCCTTAAGTTTCATCCATGCTATTGTAAATGGGAGGATTTCCTTCTTTTTTAAAACAGAACATTATTTAATTTTGTATATGTGTGTGTGCCTGCACCCCTGTGTGCATGGGGCTCCCTGCCCGCTGCTGCAGCCCCTTGCACGTGGAGCTCTCTGCCCACTGCTACAGCCCCATCCACACAGCCTTGATATGAACTCATCCATCTGTTTCTAGAAGCCTCCATTCTAGACCGGCTCCCAAAGCTCAGAAAAGTGCCATCCTGGTCTGATTCCACTGTGGAGAGAAACAATCCCCCTGAGAGCACCTGTTTTAACAGGCACTTCATCCCCATGCCTTTTCTCTCCTCCTGGCCTCCACTTTGTCTGCCTTACTAGGACCCCTCCTCTTCATTTCCCATCTCCACCAGCCCCTCTAGGGGTCCCCTGCAGCTGAGAGGCTGCCTCTCTGAGAAACCAGCACCTCCTGGTGTCCTGGGTCGAATGCTGGCTCCCAAAAGTTATTCTACCCGGAACCTCAGAACAGGACCCTAACCAGGGCTTTACAGAGGCAAGCAAGGTAAAGGTCTCAAATGAGATCATCCAGGACCAGGGTGGACCCTAAATTCAGTACAAGTGTTCTTATTAGAAACAGAGAAGAGGGCATGGAGGGAACACACCTATGATGATGGAGGCAAGAGCAGGTGGCAACGCTCCAAGTCAAGGGACGCCAAGAATCACCAGCAGCCAGATGGCAGGGGAGGACTGTGACAGAGTTCCCTTGCAGGCCTCAGAAGAACTGGCCAGCTGACTCCTTGGTTTTGGACCGCTGGGCCCCAGGACTGGGAGAGAGCTGCTCTGCAAAGTCTTCTAGACCCAGGTAACAAGTCGGCCCTGCATACAGGCACACCTGGGCACGCTCCACAGGCCCTCTCACAGGGAGCAGCTGTCCACCTTCCTGCCCGACTCTTCCCGTGGAATCCTGCACTCCTTGGAAGCTTTTGCTTATTTCTTTATTGTGAGTGATTGAGTCAGACTCTACCATCCACGTTCAAACCTCAAGACAATTAACGGAATCCATTGCCATTATATCAATACCTTGGTCGCTGTTTACACATCCTTTGTAGGGAGGCAGACACTAAAACAAAGCATTCCCCAATATTTTTTATTGGATGAGAGCCAGAGCAGTGGGCAAGAGTGTCTAAATTCCCTGCCTTATGAGTTTCCAAGGAGACCAGTCAGATAATGAAGGCCTCGTCCTGCCGCGCAGGCGCCCTCGCCATTGTCAACCACTCACAGCTAAATCACCACTCACCGTCTCCGTCTGCGCCGACTTCAGCCGTGCCCTCGGTGGCGCAGCTTCAGCCCCTGTGCCGTCTGGGTCCCCGGGGCTCCCAGCAGTGGCTCTGGTGGCTGCAGCCACCCTGTTCTCCAAATCAAAGAAAAGAAGCCAACAAGAATGGGGTCAGATGAGAGCTGTCATAGGGAGCTCAGCCCCGCATGGCCACGGCGCTTTCCTATGCATTTATCAACATGAGGGCAAACACCGGTGATCTTTATTAACTCCTGCCTGCAAAGTCCCACCTCAGTCCTAACCACAGAACACAAAGTCTCTTTTCATCTCAAACATGTCAGAGAGGATCTGTATCGACCTTGGTGAGCAGGAGCTGGCAAATAGCTTTCGTGCCAGATTGCGCCAACACATAAATCTCTTCCCGGGGAAGCTGACACTTGGGAAGCTGCCTGGGCCAACAGACCCAGCTACCTCCCCCCATCTTGCCTCACACCTGAACATGCAGGCTCAGCTCCAAACACCTCAGGACCTGACCCACGACCCAGGGCACTGCACTGCATATCCACACTTTCGGGGAAGACTCAAATGCTGGGCTGCAACTCTGTTCTCAGAACGATGGGTTGTGAGTAACCCAGCTCTCCTTCCCACGCCACCTGGCAAGGGCTGGCAACTGACTATCCCAGCAAAGACCCCTTTGATTTTTGTTTGTTTGTTTGAGACAGAGCCTCAAGCTGTCACCCTGGGTAGAGTGCTGTGGCATCAGACCTCACAGCAACCTCCAACTCCTGGTCTCAAGCAATTCTCCTGCCTCTGCCTCCCAAGTAGCTGGGATTATAGGTGCCCACAATGCCCGACTATTTTTTGGTTGCAGCCATCATTGTTGTTTGGCAGGCCCAGGCTGGATTTGTACCCACCAGCTCAGGTGTATGTGGCTGGCAACTTAGCCGCTTGAGCCACAGGTGCCGAGCCCCCCTTTGATTTTTATTTCAAATTACCCTATAGCATCTAGCTCTTCACTCTGCTTAAAACAGTCTTTAATTACCAACAATTCTTTCCAAATAGGATACAGCAAATTAAACACATTGTTGCTATTTTAATGAATAGTAAGTATCTCTTTTTTTCCTCATATCCAGGGGCATGGTCTTTAACCCAAACCTGACATGAAAATAGATACTTGGATTGGGTTAGGCAAACCGGGTGAAGGTGAAGTCTGAGGTGTATCTCCCCAAACCATACCTTCTCTGAGCTCCTTCCTCTCAACCACCCTTGTTCTCAATCTTCCCTCTTTGTCCCATGTTCTACTTAACCTGCTTCCAATAAAATAATCCAAATCTTTTCTTTGAAAGGATGATGAGGATCAAGATTTTCACATCAACTGTTGAACACCTAAGATGCCCAGGTAGGGTCAAATCAGTAACCACTTACCTGTGCGTGGCCCCTGCTGGCTGCCACCTCTGCCTGCCTCCTCCTTGCTCCAGATCATGATGACCCCACTGGCTCCTCACCCAATTTAGTGCTTTGACACCAGCCTCAGGGCTCTCCTATCCACCTTGGAGAGCTGCTCTCCCAAGTTCTATTGCCCCGGCCCCGGCCTATGCCCTGTGTGCCCATGATGAAGCCCACCCAGCCCTGGTCCACCTGTGTCTGCCCTCCCTTCTCACCTGGACCAGCCAGTGCTCAGACTCACTGACACTCTGGAGCTCAGGCCGGGGCCTTCTCTGAGTCAGCCTCAGGAAGCAACCCCTGGGGAGGCGTTTCCGACCCCAGCTGACTTTGGAAAGTCCCGATGCTGAGCACAGTGGACTGTCCCCTACTATCAGTGTTGGTCGGGGCATGCACCTACCCCATGGTCAGAACGGGGAGCTTCCAGCCTCCTCAGCCTGCAGTGGTTCTGGAGGGGTGTAGCAGAATTTTTAGTAGTGAGGTATTTATTTTTACTCTTTCCAATCACCTAAGTGGTGAGGAGAGAAGATACAGACACAACCGAGAGCCCAGAAGCCGGAGAGTGTCTCTGCTCTCAGGCCACCTTCCCACCCATGCCCCCCACTTCCCTCCCCCAGGCAGTCACAGGTCCTGCTCCAGGGATGCTCAACCTGAAAGCCACTTGGCCCCACTGAGCAGAGCCACAAACTCCAAGACCACAGGGCAGTGTATTTTTTTCTGCCTGTGTTTTAAAGCTTTATTGGTCCACATTTAAAATCAGTGGCATAAATGTTTTTCCAGCTTGTCTTCATGAATTGTTCTACCTGGCAAACCTCGGGCTGCACCTTCACATGATGGCTGTTGGCTGGAGCCGGGGTGACCACTCTGTGTCTCACCGGGTGTCCCAACTGCAGTCCATCCCCGCCCTGTAGGAGCCTCTGTGGTTTTCTGTGAGGGACTGAATGTTTGTCCCCTCCCCCCACAAAAAAACCCTCCTATGTTGAAATTGAATCTCCAGTGTGACGGTATTTGAAAGCAGGACTTTGTAGTAATCGGGTCACAGAATGGACCTCTTGGGAATGAGATTAGCGCCTTTATTTATAAATCTAAATAAAAGGGTTGTGCCTGTGGTTCAAAGGAGTGGGGCACCGGCCCCATGTGCCCGAAGTCCCGGCCAAAAACTGAAAAAAAAAAAATTAATAAAATAAAGATAAAAGGCCAGAGAGCTGACCGTCCCATCCACCATGTGAGGACATAGGGAGCAGCCAGCTGCCCCACCCGGAGGTGCCCCAGCCAGAACTCAACTAGTCCGATCCTGATCTTGCACCTCCACCTTCCTGAGCTGTGGGGACTGAGCTTCTGTTGTTTGCAAGCCAAGGGTATTTTGTGTTGTGCCCTAACAGAGTAAGAGGCCAGTCACACAACAGACCCACTCTCAGAGTGGAGGCCCTGGCAGGTGGGACTCTCAGCAAGGTAGAGGGATTAGAGAGGCCTCTTCAAGGCACTAGCCCTCAGCGGGTCCCCAGCCCACCTGCGGTCACCTGAACCTTATAGGAACTAAAAATAAAATCCTAAGGCCTCTGCTAACTGCATCTCTCTCTCCAGAACACCTTAATACTGAGGTCACTCCATGACAGTCTAGAGAGACAGAGCACAGTTATAAATACACGTGAACTCCGGTTCCATAAATACCCCTGACTCCTACAGCCTGTTGGATATGTGTGCTGGCAGCTGCTCAGTATAAACTCCTGCCCTGTTAGCCCTCCCCTTTGGAGCCCGGGTGCCCCGCCTGTTAGGATGGCCACATGGGAAATTAAGCTCTTCTTTCTCCAAACTCTAAATCTCGTTAACTACTTTTTTGATTAACACTTATAAAGTACTCCAGCTCTGACTTAATGGGTCTGGGGTACAGCCTGAGCTTCTGGACTTTTAGGAGGTGCCCAGGGGACTCTTACCCGGCAGTAAGACCCAGAGCCCGGCCTATGGTCCTTCTCTCACTAGAGGCTGAGCCACGTGACTATCGAATCTCTGTCATTTCTGAACTCCACGACATCAGATTTCTTTCTTTAGTCTATTGGGCACTTCAAGAGAAAAAAGAAATGTTGACTGACGTGGTTTAACATATGCCTTCAGTTTTCATTTTAGTTCAAAAGAGCCTTGCAGGAAATAGACAGAAAATTTTTTTTTTTTTTAGAGTTTTTCTGGTTAACAAAAAATAAAAATGAATCACCTGGTGAGATAAAAGCTCCAAGCTGTTAGAAGCAGCATTTGCATTTCAGTGGTAGCACTAAATGCTTAAGGGTGACATTCAGGAGTTAATTATTTAGTGGGTAGAACAATCTCTTGTACCTTGAAGTAGCTACTGCCAAGAATAAGTAGAATTCAGTAAAAGTTAAACAGGTAATAGAGATCTATTTATACAGGTTTAAAAAACAAGCAAAAACCCCCCATCCTTTGGACAGTGACAGTGGGACACTGAGGAATGAATGGCAGAGCACTGAAGGACAGGACGTAACATCCCCTTAGGTGTTAAGTGAAGGGGGGGTTGTGTCATTTATCCACACATCACCAGCAATGGGTTCTAGGATAGTTCCCAAAACACAGGTGAGAGAGCAGACACCGTGAGCACTTACGAACCTCACCCAGGTGACACAAACAGGAAGAGATAGACAGAGACCAACTCCCCAGAAAGCCGGGCTGTGGGCAAGTGTGCTTCCCACCTGCTGAGGGTGTGAGGAGAGAGAGGGACAGAAGTCTGTGTGCCCAAAGAGCTGGCATCTCTCAGGCCCGCCTGCCAGCTGGGACCTGTGTTCAGAAACAAGGGTGCAAAAATGGAGTCCACGGGACCAGGGAAGGGGAGAATCTGCAGCAAGGAAACTCAGCTAAATTCACAAGACCCAGGCCTCGCTCAGCCTGTAAACATGTGCTTATCCACAGTCCTAGGGCCCAAAACACCTGACAGCCCCTGCTCCGAGTGGGTGATCCCTCCATGGAGAAGAGCTCCCCAGGCACACTGCCCCTGTCTTTGCAGGCTACAGGAAGCCAAGCTCCACAGATGGCTTCCCTGGCTGCTTACAGCATCACTTTGCTCCCAAGACCCAAAGTCTGAGAGATGGCCAGCGGTCATGACACGCCACCTGGACATCCCTTGGCTGGCCTTCAAATTCCAGCCATCCACATGCTCCTCTCTCGCAGCCAATGGCACCCTTTAGTGTATGTGGCAGTGGGACGTGGTGGCCCACCTCCTCTCTCACCCACACACTGAAATAGCTCTTTAACCATCCATTGTCAGGGCTGAAATGCATGCCACAGGATGATGTCACTTGTCACAAAAGGTGCTGCTTCCTAGCATGTGGCTGGTGAGCACAACACAAGCAAGTTTAGAGGACACAGGCAAGTGGCCCGCTGAAACTGTCTGGGTCTTCATACGGTAATCACATCAGAAAGAGGCAAGAAGCACACGATGAAAGGACAATGAACGTAGGCGCTGCCTGGTGACCTAGTTATCCCTTGTGGTGGCAACTTAATGAAACAGATGCTTGGGAAATTTCCATTTACCTAGTAGAGCAATTCTGTCCTTGTTAGGGAACCTCAAGTTTAAGGATGTTTGGAGCCCAGGGTCTATCTGGACAACTGACAGGAGATAAAGTGGAAAGGGCAAAGAGGCCAGATCAGGAGAGCCCATGTCCACGTGCTATCCCATGTCCACATGCTATCCCATGTCCATGTGCTATCCCATGTCCATGTGCTATCCCGTGTCCACGTGCTGTCCCATGTCCACGTGCTATTCCTTGTCCACGTGCTGTCCCGTGTCCACGTGCTATCGCGTGTCCACGTGCTATTCAGTGTCCACGTGCTATCCCCTGTCCACGTGCTATCCCGTGTCCACATGCTATCCCCTGTCCACATGCTATCCCGTGTCCACATGCTATCCCATGTCCATGCTTACTCATTCTGCATCTTCTTCTCCTAGTCTGCATAGATGGTTTTTGTGGCCTATCATGGTTTGTCCAGTCCGTCCTTTCTTTTATCTGGATATCTTGGGCGAAGTAGAGATATGTCACTGATCACCCAGTGGGTGCAAAAGACCCCACCAGACCATAGAAGATATTTATTTGGGATTTAATTTTTGTGACAAGCCTGTCTATCAATTTTAACAAGTCAGAATGGCCCTCTGCGTGCTGGGCTCTGGGCCCCCAATCACAGCCACATCCACCAGCCATGTGGGGCAGGAACGTTCAGCAGAGGGAGGTCTCAACCACTGGATTGAGCTTCTTCCCATTTCTGCTGGGGGATGAGATGACTGGGTTCACTGTTATTCTGAGGCTCTGCTCCCCCCACACACAGAAGTAGCATGGGAGCAGAATTATGAAGTATCCAGAGGAAAGTGGTGGTCAGTGGACTACAGCTCTCCCGCATGGCTGTCCTCATGAATCTCGACTACATTTGACCATTCTTCAAAGATGCACCCTCTTCTTGTCTCAGATGAACCACAGAATGCAAACACCATGCAGCCGGCCTGCTGTGAAGGCCTGGAGGGCCAGGGCTCTGAAGAAGGACAGTGCTGTCTCCAGGGACAGACGTGCTCTGTCCCAGGGTAGCGGCACTCATATTCCCAACTGAAATGAAACCCCAGCAGGGCATCCTGTGCTCTTGTAGTCTTACTGACTTCATAAAATGGCATGTCTCATAATTTATCCTTTTTAAAGTCCTGGTTGCTTATACCTAAGAGTCCAAGAAGAGTTATGAAGAACGCTCCTGGGCAACCTGGGTCTGGAAGCTTTTGTGAGTTTTCCCAAAAGGGCAAGAGAGCTTGATTCACCTTCTTTCTTAGGAAATGAACAGAGTACCAGAAATCTCATCGGCACTGAAAAACAAAAAGTTTATAACTGAATATCCCATCCAAGGTCATAAAACTCAACTTTACAAAAAATGAAAAACCCCAGCACCATCGCCATAATAAAGAGCATAAAAAACTGTCACAGGCAGGGCTGGAGGCACAGCAGATAAAAACACCCCACACAGGTGGGACTGGAGGCAGGGCAGATAAAAACACCCCACACAGGTGGGGCTGGAGGCACAGCAGCACCTGCCACAGCTCTCAGCCCTCCTTTCCATAGCCCAGAGCTTTGCATCCCCCGCTCTGCGACCTCCTGTTTCTCAGTGCCTGTGTATTGGGCTCCCTCTGCTATGCTAGGAGACCACAGAGTGGTTTGGGCAGAATGAGGGAGTCAAACCTCAGAGAGAGGAATCCCTGGGACACAGACAGAACAGGGAGTTGTTTAATGTGGCCAGAGCAGGGGTGAGTGGGAACAGAATGGGAGAGAGGAGGAATCAGAGGAGCTGCACCTAGGCCTGTGAATCTGAATTTAATGGTCAACTGTGAAAAGAGACTTCATCACAAAGTAAAATGATCAGAAATCTAATAGAAATAATTTCTCATACTTGAACGTAAACAAGCAGCTATATGTGGATCATTATGAAAGTTTTGAGATGCATGCAAATCAAGACACATAAAATCTCTATAGACAGAAACAAATTAAGTTGTCCCAGCAACACCTACAGCCAAGCAAGCCGAAACTTGCACAGGTGAATCAGAAAGGATGCTATCAGCTGTGATTCTCAGGAGAGAAACAGTGGGCCACAAACAGGCTGTCTCAAAAGTGGCCCACGTTTAATGTCACATTTGTAAGCACAAGCCTGAGAAACCAGCCACTCCAGGACTTGGGGCAGTGTGGACATCTCCGCAGACATGGGTCGGGGCAGGAACCACAGATGTAACTAACAGTCATTTGGAGCCCAGAGGATGAGCCCACTGACGTGAGCAGGGGAGGAACGAGAAGGAGCGAGGTGGAGAAGAACGTGTTGGAAGGGGGAGAAAGACCGGGACCAGAAATCCAGATTGGACGCCCAGCCACACCAGGGAGAGCGGCCTCATGGGATGGAGCGAGATTTCCAAAGAGCAGAGACATGGAGCCTGGAGGAGGAGACCTCGCCGCGGCAGATGAGAAATACGCCTGAGAAGGATTAGTCGAGATGAGGAAGAAAATCCTCAGAGTCCAGGTCTGTAAACCGGGGATTTGACGGTTGGGTCAGGATGTGAGTATTGACCTCCCAACCACACACAGGTTGAGCTGACGGCTGCCATGTGCCTTAATCCAGAACTAAGGCAAAGAGGCTTTGGGGACACTTTGCTTTTATAAAGAGTACTGACATAATAAATCTATAAGAACATTAAAAAATTCATGTATTTAAACTAACGGACAATCTCCCCTAATTGACAGAAGCTAGAAAATACCAAGTTTGATGCATTAAATATTCTGAAGTCAATACATCCCTTTGGCCCAAACTGCAGCCCTTAGTGAGTAAGGGGAACCTCTCAATAAACAGGAACAGGGGCGGGGGAGGGGGGCTGCACCTGTCAGTCATTCCTTTTAGAGTGAAACTTCTGGAGATTCCCAAGGTGATGGGTGTTTACAGAGAAGGTTTTATCAATTGATCCTCTTCCTTCTGCCAACATTGTGTATCTTCCTCATGTGTCCACAAATCAAGGATGCGATTATTAGCATAAATAAAAATGAGGGAAACTTTATTCCTACTTTCCGATCTTCACTTATGAACTCTACCTCCTGAAGATTAAACAGAGGGGGGAAGCTAATTTTACAAATTCCTATTTGCAGTCCTATTCCTGTGCCCCCTTCCCTGCTGCCCCTCACCCTCTGCCCCATCATGCAGGTCACCCCCATTAGCCCATGTGGTCAGCCTAGAGAAAATCCTCAAGTATTTCTAAACTTGAGGATCCATTCAGATTTTTTTTAATGAAGAAATATCTTGGAGCATCTTGAACATTGCAGACTGAATTTTAAGGGGAAAATTGTTCACAGGATGTGTTTCCAGTCTCTAATACGCGCTTTGTGAATATTCCAGAAACGTTGTCACATTCTTACTTTCCCTTCACTCACATCGATCTGTGCTGTTTGGCTTCTGTCCTCCCAATATCTGAGGACCCTCTGTCAGTGGGCAAAGTACTAAAGTCAAGGCAGCCCCAGGTCCCTTCTCTCCCAGACTGACCCTCTGTCCCCAGACCCAGCATGCTGCCCTCAAGGGTTGCAGTCCCGAGAACTCCTGGTGCCCGGGATGGAACAGGTCCAGATATTTATTATATTAGAAACATAAATAAATGACAAATCCTCTTTTGCATGAATTGTTCATTTCCTGTCTTAAGTCTGATGACATCACTAGACACAAATAACATTAAAACTCAGGCTACATATTTCTGTATTAAATATGGGGACAGTATTCTCTCACAATCAGTGACAACTCTTAGGCTCAATTCTAAACTCTTAATCTTAGAATCTGATGTTGAATTAAACAGGTATTTTAAGGATTTTTTTTTTTTTAAGACAGAGTCTCACTATGTCTCTCTGGGTAGAGTGCTGTGGTGTCACAGCTCACAGCAACCTTAACATCTTGGGCTCAGGCAATTCTCTTGCCTTGACCTCCCACGTAGCTGGGACTACAGGTGCCTGCCACAACACCAAGCCATTTTTTGTTACAGTTTTCATTGTTATTTACCTGGCCTCTGCCATGTTCGAACCTGCCAGCCATAGTATATGTGGCTAGCACCATAACCACTGTGCTATGGGTGCCAAGCTTAAGGGAGATTTCTAACCAAAACATGAATGTGTACTTTTACAGCAGAAAATTTGGAAAGTATGACAAAATACACAGACTAAAATCACTTTTACTCCCATATCCAAAGACCAGTGCTGATGCTGACGGTTCAGCCTTCTCAGATGTGTGTTTACGTCACATGCTTATAGCGCCCGTGTCTGAACACACATAAGCATCTAAATGATTTACTTCTTACATTTTCTATAAGCATGTTTCATGCAGCAAATTTTCTGCAATAATGACAATTCCCTGTCATTATGCCACCTTCTCTGTAACCACTCATGTCAACAGCCTCCGTTACCCTGTGGGGCAGACACGGTTAGCACTTCACAGGCACCTCGCGTTGAATCCTCAAAGCAGTACTGCAGTTATACGTGGGGAAACTGAGGCTCAGAGTGGCAACATGCCCGATGTTATGCAGATAACATGTGTGGGCTGTTTCCGATTTTTTTTATTTTACTGGAAATGACATAATGTAGCCAAGTATTTCTGCACATCTGTGATTATTTCTCTGGCGTCACATTTTTATGATTGCTGAGTCTCACTTTGAGTCTCACTTTGTGTTTATTTTAAATATTTCCGATGTGCATTTTCCAAGTCGTGTTCCTTCTGTTTTTCAGTTTTGTGGACTGATGGAAGGTGGAGGGGCACTGTGACCTTCGGTCTTACAAATCTTCTTATGTACCCAGTTAACTAATTTTCAGACAACCAGAAGCTGCCATGCCGAGAGGCTCTGATCTTCCTGAGTTCTCCGGGCAGCCCAAGCTGACTTCACCTCTGTTGCTGACAAACGGTGTGGGGTGCGGCTCCTTGCAGTCTGCAATGGGACCATCACCAATATCACGTACACTCATGTGGAAGATCCGCCAGCTCATTCGAAAGACCTCGGCGTGGAGGTCTCCCAGTGCTGCGTCTGAAGAGGTTGCTGGGCTCGGTGAGGCTATAGGCAGAAGCTGTGAATCACAGCACAAGGTGAACAGGCACCAAGCCTGCCTTTATTTAAGCTCCAGCACGGAGGTACCTTTTCAATTCATGGTCTTGCTCAGCACTTCTTTTCTTCTATTTCTCATTTACTAGAAGCTTCCAAGTTCAATGTGCCCTGCATCGCATTAAATCAATATCCACATCAATGTTCCCTCAAAGGCCGTAGCTACCAGCCAAAGTTCCCACTTTCCTGACCTTGCTCCACACGCAGGTGCGACATGCACTCAGCGCCGACTCCAGTCTCCTCTGCCCGTGCAGAGTGGGCCTCATCTCCCAGATCATCGCCGGGTTAATTAACCTTTAGGTGAAAATGTGGAATTGCTGTGAAACTCACTTCCTTCTTGCTCATTAGGTTCAACCTGAAAAGCAGCAAGGAGCTGCAATAAATGCATTAATTAGCAAATGATTAAATACAGTCAGCAAGATGCCTGAAGTCACCCCAGGCAGGGGCAGTCTGTGCAGGGAAAAGTCAGCTGCCCCTGGTCCCTCCTGTCTCTCCAGGGTGGGAAGAGCTCCCACCATGCAGTGCTGCCAATGCAAAGGAGGTTCCCGCGGAGCGTGGTCACCTGCTCTTCCTGCTCTTCTTCTGTCTCTTCCACAAACAGAAAGGTCAGACTCCATCCCCCACGGTTGGGGAAGCCCTCTAGGCAGCTGCCAGGTGTCTCTTGATTCTGGGATTAAAAATTCCATGAGTGACTCAAAGGAAAATTAGTAACATTCAGGGCTTATAAAATAGGGCAACATTTCCAAAGAGAAAATTCCAACACTTCCTGCTGGCTCACATCCTGCTTCTCACCTTGGATGAGCATTTTGGAACCTTATACACCTGGTTCAACCCGGAACATTCTCTATGGTTGAGTCCCATTGCATCCAGAGAACGTCTGGAGCACTCAGCACCCTCTGCTGTGGTTTGGATTATTGTAGTGAGTTCTGGGACACACTGCCTAGCCTGGATCCCTTCAAAATCCAACCTCAAGATAATCCAGCTTGGACTGCCCTCCCCCCAGCACCTTGGAGCTCCCCTCTCAGCTGCACGAACTCTATTCCCTCCTATCCCTGTCTCCCACCTTCCCAGGAGGGCCACTGTCCTGCTCTGCCCAAGAAATGGAAATCTGCTCGCTGGCATGGCATGTGTGCCCACATTCTCAACACTCAGGCATGACAGCTGCCTAGCACAGTTGGTGCCTGATAACTGCTCATCACATCTGTAATGCAAGCGTTCTGATTCAGATACGCTGGGAGTAACTCAGGCCCTGAGGACAGGTGCAACTCGCCTTGATTCAGCCCCCAGGACTGGTGAGCAAGCTCATGGAGGCCCACTCCATCCAGCTCCTGAAGGCAGGGGAGCTGAACACACCGGTCTGCAGTCCACAGCCCGAGACCCCAATCCACACAAGTGGAAGGTCCTGTGCACCTCTCTGCCCAGGGGAGCAACACTGGCAAGGGGCTGGCAGCAGGGACATAGCGGACTTCACTGGGTGAAGTTACGGCTCTCTAGGAACATGGTGCCTTCCAGCAAGACCCTGGGGAGAAATTCCAGACAGTTTTGCCTGAACCTACACCATCTAACTTAGAAAGTATAACATAGAAGGTAAAGTTGGGCTGCGCCTGTGGCTCAAGGAGTAGGGTGCCAGCCCCATATGTTGGAGGTGGTGGGTTCAAACCCAGCCCCGGCCAAAAACAAAAAAAAAAGAAGGTAAAGTTAACTAAATTTTGTAAGGCTGTTGTAAATCCAGGTCTCAATGTGGGACAGAGAAGAGAGGGGAGGCCAACAGCGTCCTGTGTCAAAAGCGCCAAGGGCTTCCCACAGTGGCCGCAGGGTGAGCCTCCCCCTTGTCAGCCTCTTCCTGCTCCCCACGAGGTCCCATCTCTTTCTGACGTCCCACTGTGTCCTCTGTATGCCTCACTGAAAAACAGAATCAATCTCCTCAAAGGCCACAAATCATGGGTTTGATGAACATTTTTCATTTTCTTTAGGGGAAAAATTACCAGTTATTGAAAACAACTGAAAATGAAAGCCACTTTGCCCCAATTAGTCTTAAGTGTTTGGCGTTGACAAAGCCCTTAACCTCCCCCACACCCTCCCGGTCACGGGTGTGGGGCTGAGTCCACCTGAAAAGTAAAAATCTAGAACACTGTCAAGGAAATCTATAAAAATGACTCCAAGCTGCAGACTAGTCTTCCCTTTAATTAGTTTGAATGAATGAGGTACTGACGTACTTAACTATTTTTAGATTAATTTGCTGCTCAATTTGGAAAACAACCACAAGGTCCCAGAATCCTTTAATCAGCACCTTAAAAATTAAAGTCATGTCCCTCCCAGAGAGCCCCCTGCACTAGGCCTGGTTCTTACTCCTGTGCACATTCAAAGGTGCTGTCACTGCTCTCCGCCCAGACCCGCTCGGCCAGGGCAACACATTCTCGTTCTGTTGCTTCTGAGTCGGCATCGCCAAGCCCTAGAAGTCAGTCTGAGCTCGTCGTGGCTAACCCGTGCTTCCCCTGATTCCATACGTGGAGGCCTAATCCCAGTGCTTCACTGGAAATAGGGTCCTGACAGAAGTAATGGGTTAAGACGAAGTCATCATATTGATGTCTGTCCTTATAAAAAGGGGAAATTTGTGGACAGACCCAGGTATGCAGAATGCAGGTGCAGATGAAGGCAGTCATCAGGGCTTTGTTCCTACATACCAAGGAAAGGTGACGATTGTCAACACCAGAAGCTGGAAAGAGGCTGGAACAGATCCCTCCCTCACAGCCTTAGAAGAAGCCAACCATGCCAGACACCTGGACTGGGACAGTGGCCTCCAGACCAGCAAAACAACCAACCCCTGCTGTTTTAGGGCCATCTGTGCTGCCCTGTGACTGTAGACTGCAGCCCTCACAAAGTCACACTCGGCACGTCCTGAGATGCCTACGTCTCATCTTCTCATGCCAGTGCTGGGCTTCCTGCAGCAGACAGGGGGACAGTCCCTGTTCAAATTGACAGTAGCACTGTTGGGAGGAGCTTCATGGGAAGTCCCCATGGACACCCCACGGGACTTAGAAAGTGCACTGACAGCTTAGGGGTCTGGAGTGACACAAACCCTGGATGCTTTTGTCTTCTCTCATGGAGACGGAGGATTGGCACCCAGGATTCACACGGATGCAGGACGCAGAGTCACAGGGGTGGTGGTCCCTGGTAGCATCGGTGCTGAAGCTCGGCCACCCCAGCTGGGCCTCCCCTACTCTGAGGACCCGGGGACAATGTGCTGCTCACACTTCCCCTCAGCTGATCCCTGCTTCAACCCTGCCTAGAAATTGAAGTACCTGGGCCAGCAGACAGGCAGCCTGACAGATCCCAGCACACATTGTCCACCACCGAGTCTCCAAAGTAGGTTGTGTGGGAGGAGTAGACAGTGACATCTAGAAGGGCAGGAGGTGAGCCAGGCCCCATCATGGTGACCATGGCCCTAAGGCGCAGTCTCCATCGAGTCACCACCTGGGGATGACAGCAATAGCCTGGACCCCCCCACTGCCAGGTCACTCGGTGGGAGCCAGACCCCAAGTTCGTCCTTCAGGCTGGTCTCCTCTTTACTGAAAGCTCCTGGTATCCAACTTCAGCGGGTCTTCTGCCCTGGGGCCAGTCCCTCAGCAGCACCAGCCCTCACAACTGCACTCTCCATTCCCCGTGGAGGACAGTGTCAGGCTGAGCCAGCATGGGCAGGAGGGAGGAGGAGAAAGAACTGACATGGAATCTCCCTCAGGGAAGACGTCCCCAGCTGACCCTTTGCCAGTAGCCACTCTGCCCGCCAGAGGGAAAAGACAGCCCCTGTGCCGCCTCCTACATTCTTCCTGCTCAGAGCCAGGATGAATTTGACCTACATTTTTCTGTTCCCTAAATCTCACCCAGGAAATATTTTTACCCAGTGACCCAGCATGCTGGGAATGTCCAGGCACTGCCCCTTGTGGTTACGCCAGTGAAGGGATTTCAAAGGAGTGTTACTTTTTGAGTGCACAGACAATGTTCAATGTAGCCTTCAAGTCATACCCCGGGACCTGGTACTGAGCCCTCACTGGGCCATCCAGATGCTATTCATCAAGTTCAGAGAGAGACACATGACCCCTCAGGCCCTGGTCTGACTCTTCCCTGAAGGGCGTCCTACCCAGCCCTCCCCAGGTGCACAGCAAGCTTCCCCTGTCCCTCCCATCTGGGCCAGTGTCACTGTGATGCTGCTCCAATGTCCACCTTGTGTTAACCTTGACGTGACACCATCTGCCCATAAGTTGTCCTGAACTGTCCTTCCCATCAGGAGAGCCTGTCTGCCTCTGACTCACCCAGAACAGACATTACCCCTCCTGGCATTCACACCTATGTATTTTCAACATGCTAATGGCTTTTAATTATGCATAATCATTTCCAAGAAAGGCTTTCCGCGCTTTATAATCCCTTGCATAAACTGGCCGTTTTGAGAGCTCGCCCCTGGAAAGGGGACACAAGTGAGCTGTAAATTTAATCTGCTCTCACATCTGCTGTCATTATGGCGGGGCCCCTGGGCTTAGCAACGGTCCGGACTCATGTGTTCTCATGCCTCATTTTTGTTGTGGCTGTTTTTAATTATAACCACTTCCACCAAAATGAATCACTGTTCAAAATCCCAGCCAGGAAGGCAATTTTTTTCTGCTTAGCTAAAGTGAACCAAAGCACATTTCAGCAAGGGATGCAATGGCTCAGAACGAATCCATGATGAGGCCGAGGTCACCGCTGCAGGGGCCAGCTCTGCTCTCACAGTGGGAGGCAGGGCCGGGGACTCTGAGCACCTCACCAGTATCTCATGTTCCTGAAACATCCCCAGAAGGGGCTGGTGATGCTGGTCGTATATGTCAGCTTTGGGGAGAGGAGCAAACGCCTCCAGACAGCATGGCCAGGTGTGTGAACAGGCCATCATAACTCGTGCCTGACTGCCACCCCTCCTCCCGCTCCATACCGAACAAACCTCATCCCTGTGGATGCTGAGCAGACAATGGGTCCCTAAGGAGGCAGCCTGGCCCTGCATGGGACTTCTGTGTGGCCCGGGCCCCAGGCAGAGGCACCAGGGAAACCAAGAGGGGAGGGAGTCCTGACACAGTCAGAAAGGGGATGGGAGAAGAGGTGAGGGAGGGCGTTTGACAGAGGCCGCTGAGGACCCAGGAGGAGGGGGCTAGTTTCATACGTGTGGTGGGAGTGTCCAGTGCTGCTATTTCATGCAGCAAAAGCCAGGGCTGCAGGAGGACATGGTGCAAGACACAAACATCCAGGCCTCCTTCAGCCCCGGGTCCTCCAGAGGAGCTGGGCTCCACACCTCCTGGCTGGACCCCACCGAAGTGTGACCCTCCAGCCCAGCCAGAAAGGCCTCTGAAGACAGGAACTAGAGGCCCAAGTGGCCAGAGCCCAGACCTCAGGCAGGGCCGGTGAGCATGTTCCCAGGCTGGGTATGCCCTGCAGGCTGCAAACCCCAGCCACTGTCCCATTCTGGAAGTCTTAGAATCTCCTCTTCCAATTGGCCTTCAGGTCCTTAGGATGGTACCGTTGCTACTATGGAAGGTGAGGACAGGCGCATCTTGGTCACCAGTTCCTGGCTGTGCTCAACACAAGGGCCCTGGATCTCGAGGAGATTTCTCTGTGAAGGTCACAAAAACAGGAACCCTCAGGCTGCCCTCAGAAGTGATGTTTCCCAGGGGACTGCATCAGAGGAAGCTGGGGCTTGGGCACTTGAGTTCCCAGCACTCCCAGGGCCCTCATGCCCCCCGTGCCACCCTGGCCTCATCCCAGTGCTAGGGCTTCTGTCCATATTCAGAGAGCCCAGGTTTGTTTAGCCTGGTCCAGAGGGTGACATTTTTTCTGTCAAAGCCCTCTGTGGAGCATCAGTTAACAGAAAAGGAGCATTGCCTTTTGAAGAGGGACCTTCCTCAGGGTCAGGGTCACACAGAAACAGCAGCTGCCATTCATTCCTCCTGCACCTTGGCTGTCCATGTGGCTCAACGAGGCTGGGCTGCAGGGCTCTGGGGGTCTCCAGGAGGCACAGCAGAGAAGCAGGAAGAGCACCATTATAAACATACATGTGGCTTCATGAATGAGCTGACCACGGGTATTCCTCAGGACAACTCCCTAGATGTGAGATCACTGGGTTCAAAGACATGCAAAATTCCCAGACTTCCAGAGCTACTGCCAAGCCCCCTGGCAGAGAGCTCTGCAGCTGACTCCTCTGCAGCCTGGCCGGTTCCACTCTTTCCTGTGGCCAGCTGGTCCCACTCACTGCTGCGGCCTGGCCTGTCCCGCTCACTCCTGCGGCCTGGCCTGTCCCGTTCATTTCTGTGGCCAGGCCTGTCCTGCTCACTTCTGCGGCCTGGCCAGCTCTCTCCTGCACTCTGCCCTCTCTGGCCTGGTCAAACCCCGCAGACAATTCTCTCTTCCTTTCCTCTTTACCCAACTTTGCTGAGAACCAGCTCTCCTTCTTTTGGTGGTTTTAAAATTAACCACAAATTGGAGAATATAATGTTACCTTTTTACCTTCTTTGGCCCAAAGATTTAAAAAGTCAACTCTCTCAAAAAGACCTGAACTCTGTGCTCCAATATGCCATATGGCACATGTGCCTCCAGGAATCCAGCTGAAATAATGGGGTGGACCCTGCACCCCAGTGAGACAGTGTTGTGTCTCATGGGTTCCTTTAGAATACACAAGATGTGTAAGAAAGACTGGCAGGAAGCGCCCAGCATAAATAAAGTTACTAGTACCCAAGCTGAATTATGGTGGTTAACAGAGTCCTCACCAGGTCCCAGCAACAGGAAGGAGGGAAAGAATGTGTCACTTGACTGGGGGGACAGCTCTTCCTCTCTGTACTCCAAGAAGAAACAACTCTGAAAACTCTCCACTGTGGTGGGCACATCATCAAAGCCACATGAGCTGTGAAGTTTCACTGAGATGGAAATAATTCCTTTGCCAATGAACTTGGAGCACTGACTGCTGAACAGCAGGTGGGGGAAAGGAAAGCAGGGCCATCACCATGAAGAATATGAAAGATAATAAAATCTCTCAGCTTTAAACATCTCTGCTGCTGAGACGTGTGCTGCAGCTCAGGGGACACCAGCAGAAGCTCCCTCGCCACAGCCTTCCCTGAATAGACGTAGTTTACAATATTTCTTTTTTCAGCATCAAAGTACAGGAAATAAAAAGTTCCAGGAAGCTAGTTATATGTTTGAGTCATAAACAACGCCAAAGATGAGACTGACCAAAATTGAACAGGGTGGGGAGACTGGAATTCCAGCACGCTTGACACCAGTCCCCACACACCCTTGTGCAGACATCTCAGCCTTCCCACAGACCAGGCCTACGTGACGTCCAGGAACAAAGAGGAGCCCGGTTGGCTACGTCTGGGCTAAATGCTTCCCTCCTCCATCAGACAGATCAGAACTCTCCTTTTCTTCCTCTCCTTGCTCCTCTTTCCTCTTACCCCTTTCCTGAAAAGGGACGCAGGAATGAGAGAGAAAAGGAGAGAACGGCCAGAGATCATGGGATAGTTTCATGGTATGATTATCCAACCAGGGATGGAGGAGGAGAGGAGCACAGACCAGGCAGGGAAGTTTCCTACTCAGGATGGGGACGTCCATCTGAGCCAGGCGCACACTTGGCCTGGAGGGGCATTTGTTCCAACTAGGTCAGAAGCCCTGGGATGCTTCAAAGGGCTCCTGGAGTTCACGTGTCCATCCATACGCTTTGAAAATAGTACAAAGACACAAGAAATTGGAAATCAGAGAAATGTGGACAGTGCTAGAAATGAGCAGGATAAAGGAAACACTCCAGAGAGAGTGGGGGGAGCAGCTATGATGGACTCACGAACGAGGTAAGTAGGAAGGAATGAAGACACAGCTTTTCAGCCATACTTTAATTTCACAAAGCATTTTGAAATGTATCCTCTTATTATTTTCTAACCACACCCCAGGAACAGAGGGCATCAGACTTCCTTTCCTAATGGGGCCGTGAAGCAGAGACCTCCCACCCCCACGGTGGTCTGTGCAAGGTCACAGAGGTCCACCAGCTCATTCTGGTGGAAGGTGGACTTGACCCAGGTCTCCTGGATCTTGTCAGCTCACTGGCTGCTGGGAAATAGCAACAGCACAAGAAAAACGTGTTTAAAAGTCCAGATGGAAAGCAGAGCTGAAGGGAACGTGGGATACCCTGGAGCAGAGATGAAGTTTCAGCATTGTAGAAGAAAACAAGCTGGAGTGAATCTCTCTGAAAGGAGGAAGGAAAAGCAAGGTGGGGGCCGGAGAAGAGGGCTGGGTTTCCAAGGTTACTTACACTGGTACCCGGGCTCTGTGGGGTTGAGGGAAAACGGCAGCAGGGGAAGGGAATGTGCTGTAGAACAAGTTGGTTGAAAGCACAAATGCCAAAAGCAAAAAGAAGAACAGCAAGCCAGCAGATCACAGCGAAAACTTCCAGACCGGCCCAGTGAAGGAGCAAGGTCTCACTGGGAACTGTGCAGAGGCCCAGCCCCACTACCCACCCCCACAGTCTGCATGAAGACACTGCCCAGGGTCTGGGGGAGAATGGAGGCAGACGTAACTCTCACTTCAGACACTGAGTAAAACTTTATAATGTTTTGGATTGAAAGATCCTGTTGCTATACCTTACTGACCTACTTGACACTAACCTGCAAAGGCTGTTTTGAAAATAGCATGAAAGTCCATCAAAAGATCCCCGCAGACATCGTCAACCTAAGATGAGCAAGAGAGAGAGCAACTCTCCAAAGTGAAAAGTTTGTCCAGACACAGCAGAGGGGGTCATGACCTGGGCATGCTACCACGGATCACAGGCATAGCCAAGAAGGTCAGGACCAAGGGGAAGTTTTGTAGACAAAAAGACGTCCACATGAGCAGTTCTGAAACAAAACCCATAGGTCCCAGAGGTTCACTGCAGGAGCTGGTGTGGGTTCACAGGTGGAGACAGCCATCAGGGTACGTGTCCCTGGGCAGGAAAGTCTCTGGAATACTGTGGAGGCTCTTGTGATTAGTTCTGTAGTGGTGTGTGCACAGCCTGTGCCAGACCTGAGGGGCCCAGGGTCACGGGAGCACTTCCTTTGGCAAGGCAGGTGACAGGCACATGCAGACATCCCTTCTCTTGTGGCCTCCTGAGTCCATTCTGGGAGAGTCTTGACATAAGTGACTCCATTTGGGTGCTGGCAACTCTCACAGGACTCTGTGGTTGGAGACAACCTGCTAATTCTAATATTTTTATTTTAGGATTTTGATTCAGAAAACATGGTGATTCGTTTTGCTTAGAGAAATATTGGAGCAGAATAGCTTTTAGTAGCCATTAATCTCTGTGACCTCATTCACTGTTCTCTTCAAAGAGGGCAAAAAAACAGAAACAGATTTCAAATGAAAACTCCTCTAATGAGCAGTGACAGACAGCAATTTGGGAGTAATGAGGCCTGAGCCTGTAATCAGCCACTCAGTCCCCAGAGGAGCCAACTCCTGACCCTCAAGCAGCCCACGGCGACTGCCCAGTGTGGCTCCCCCTCCAGGTAACCCTCTTACACCTGTGCCCTCCCGGTGTCCTCTGGACCCCCTCATTCCCCTCCAGCACTGGGCTTGGGGGTCTGGGGAACGGTAAGTCTGTTTGATCGTACCTGCCCCAGTGCGGTTCAAGCAGGAGTGAGTTTGCCTCCCCAAGGGACATTTGGTAATGTCTTGAAAGATTCTTGATGACCGTAACAGAGAATGAGTGATGCCACCAGCATCTCACGGGCACCGGCAAGGACACAGCCAAACACCCTCTGCTACATGGTGGGGCTGCAGGATGATTTTCTAGACCAGCACCTCCCAGAGTGGAGGTCATGAAACCGTGATTCACTGAAGGATGCTGTGTGACTATTTGTCACGCCAATCCTCACGAACGCAGAGTTTGAGCTCATAGACAGTGGATATGTGCCAAGAATGCCTGCAGCTGCCCTGACCCTGCCCAGTTGCCGCCTTCATGCTCACGGAGGTGTTGGAGGTAAGTCCGGCTGGAATCACAGTGCAGCGCCGGGGGACAGTTCAGAACTGCGTGCTACGGGGTGGAGGGGCGCGCTGCAAAGAGTAAACTGCCACCGTCTCACAAGCAATTCTTGGACAGGAACACACACGGCTGTGCTCCTGCCGGTCTCATCTGCCACGCAGTCTGGATGCCTTACCCGAGCCCAGTGGTCAAAAAGGACGTGAAGAAAATAAAGGGCACCTTCCATCGTTGACAAGAGTCTGATGAGAAGGTGGATTCTGGGATATGTGTAGAAGAGTGAGCTGTGTATTTTTTTTTTAATTTTGTGGCAAAATAACAAGAAAAAAGGGATTTAAAAAGCAGATACACCCCAATAGTCAAAAGGTAGAAACGATACAAACGTTCATCAACCAGTAAATGGATAAATAAAAGGCAGAATATTCATATAAAAAAGAGCAAAGCAGTGACACAGGCTACACCATGGAAGAACCTTGACAAGGAGGGGAGTGGCTGCCAACAGCACAGCATTTCATTTTATGAAAATATTCCCAAACTAGGTAGACATGATGGCTATACATCATGAATGATGTTAAGGTTGTTAAAATGGTAGATTTTATATGTGAATTTTATCTCGATTTAAAAAATGTTTGAGGGCCAAGCATTTGGGCTTATGCCTGTGATCACAGCTCTCTGGGAGGCTGAGGCAGGGATTGCCTGAGCTCAGGAATTGGAGACCAGCCTGAACAAAAGTGAGACTTCATCTCTACTAAAAATAGAAAAACTAGCCAGGCGTTGTGGTGCGCACCTATAGTCCTAGCTACTTGAGAGGCTGAGGCAGGAGGATCGCTTGAGCCCAGGAGTTTGAGAACAGGAGTTTGAACAAGAGTAAGACCCCCATCTGTAAAAGTAGCCAGACATAGTAGCGGGTGCCTATAGTCCCAGTTACTTGGGAGGCTAAGGCAGGAGGATCACTTGTGTCCAGGAGTTTGAGGTTGCTGTGAGCTAGGCTGATGCCACAGCACTCTACTCAGGGAGATGGAATGAGACATGAAAAAAAAAATTATATATATGTAATTTGTATATAATAACGTATACATGGAAACTTCACTTGGGAGAGGCTGATGCAGGGTGTTCTGTAAAATGGAAGAGGAGGAGAACTGCCCTTTATTCAGGATCTATCAACTTATGAGGACCAAAGTTCCCAGAAACCCGTCAGGACACAGGTGTATGGATGGGAACTTCAGTGAAGTGCGCACTGCTCTCAGCACCGCGCTGCACGGCTCTGAACCAGCATAAGTATGTGCCGCTGACCAGGCGTCACCTCTGCCTTTAGCCAGTGTTCTGTCCTCTTGTTCTCATTGCCCTGTCTCACTACGTAGCTTCGTTTCATGGAGACTCAGTGAGACCTGGGTGTGACTGTGGCCAGCGGCAGCCTTTGGCACAGGTCACCTCCTTTCCACCAGACACCAAGACCTTCCTCCTCAAGCAATTTCCACCACTGACACCAATGGGTCCCCCACCCTCAAGTCAAAACCTTGTCTACAGAGAGGCTGAGAGCAGACAGAGCACATGAGATACTGTCTGTGACATCAGCGGGGCACTGACGCAGTGAGCAGCACCCCGGCTGAGTGGCAGCTGAATGGCCTAAACCACAGTGTGCTCCTGCAGAGGCTCAGGTCTGCATGGGGGCCAGAGGCTCATGAGACCAGGAAACCAGGAAGATAAGGCGCAGCCATCTTGAAGAGGGGCTGTGGAACCCGAGATGGGCTTCCACAGTCGCACCTGTCTGCAGCCTCACCCGGCTATGTCCCTGTCCAGCAGCTCACACAGTCCCCTTCAGTTCTGTGCTGGAACTACCTGCAGCAGCTGCCTGCCCTTCTGAGGCCGCCAAGGGCAGACTTCAGGCTCCCAGAATGCCCTCATTATTTGCCAACCTCAGCATCAAATTTACATGGTCAGGGTAACTGCAGAGACATGAAACATCTTCCCAGGAAGATCTTCTCTGCAGAGGAGGACACACATGTCCGTGGAGTCAGACTCTGCACACACACCTTCACCCTGACTGCATGGGGGTGTGGTCTTGGCTCTTGGAAGATGGGTTACTTTCTTTTCTGGTTGGAAGGAGGATGCACAAATCACCATAGCCAACTTGTAGCTCCCCAACCATGAGGAAAAAACAATTTCCATCATAAAGACAGTTTTAGATGCTCAACCAGGTTTTGGTTTAAATATTCACACCTACAACATAAAGGAGCCAAATGGCTTAAGCCTCTCCCTGGGCGTCTCAGGTGGGTGCCCCCATGTGTCCCTGGACACACAGGACAGGGCTATGGAGGGCCATACACCTCTGCAGTCACCGGAACAGAGGTGATTAATGTCCAGCATGCGGTTAAGAGAGCACAGCAGGGGGTCACCGTGTGGGACACGCCCACCGCTGCTCTCACCTCAGTCCCTCCCTGACATCCTGCTACTTCCTGCTCTGGAACCTGAACTATTTGCAAGACTGGGATTAAACATTCAGTTCCTAAAGGACAGAGACGGTGATCAGAGAGTCCCAGGAGGACATGGATCAGGAAGAGGGATGGTCCCAGGAGTCTGGCCATCTTCCACTGGGACTCTGCAGATCTGAAGGTGGCAGGGAAAGCAGACCCCAGGGCAGTGCAGGCAGGACGGCCCCAGCACGAGGGGCAGAGGAAGGCGGAGAAAGGCATGTCAGTGGGCAGTGGGGGCAGCCGCCCACGAAGAGGGAGGCCAACAAGGGCTTTGGGAGTGGGAGGGGGCACTGTGGAGTGTGAGCTCATACCTGTGCACACACACATAGACACACGGATACATGAGGCCAGACAGCTCACTTCACGAATGCATCCTAGACAGAGTGCCACATGCACTTTGCTAAATATCACCTCAGTCACCAGATGGCCAAGGGGACGTAGCATGTTACGCAATGAGGTATGTAGCATACTGAGAAGGGGGACATAGCATATTAAGCAATGAGGATGATTTCACGAACTTAGTTGTCAATAGCCCTGATGGCTATTCAAGGAAAAGAGTTCCAAAATTGCTTTGAAGAGTGGACTAGGTACCAGTGCATAGCTTCCTTAGGGGGTACCTCGGAGGTGACAGAGTGACACTCAGCAGTGAGGTACGGAGCACTTTGTCTAGGATGAGTTCATGAACTTAGTTGTCTGACCTCATGTAACATTCAGAGCCTGCCATGTGGGTTTGTTGCAGTTGTCATCACAGAGCACACAGACCAGGTGACTGAGACAGCAAGAGTCACTGTTTCTGGGGGCCACAAGTCCCAGACCACATCATTGACAGGGTTGGCTCCTCTGAGCACCAGGAGGGAGAATCAGTGCCTGGCCTCTGTACTGGCTCCCCAGCTTTTTCTGGCAGTCATCAGTGTTTGCGGGAAGTTTGTGTGTGTATATCTGCCTCAGGTCCTCGTGACGTTCTCCCTGCATCCCTGTGCCTGTGTCCAAACCAGCTACACAGGACAAGGCCACCCTGCTCCAGTGTGAGCCCATCTCTAACAACCGCATTGCACACAAGGCTACATTCTGAGGTACCGGGGGCTCCTACTTCAGCATAGGAATGTCGCAGGGCCCAGTTTAATCCATAGCACCTCCTGACTACAAAACTATATGCAAACACACGCCTACCCAGACGCATCCTCTCCATAGCCTGTCTCTTTCCTCCTAGAAGCCAACCCTGACTAATACAGGCCCTGAGTCTGACTCTGTGCCATCACTGCGTCTATGTTAATACACAATGCTATTTACTATTTTGTTCTTGATGTTACTACTAAACAGAAATCTCCTAAAGGGCTAAATCTCTCTTGAGTGGTTCTCAACCTGTGGGTCGCACCCCCTCTGTAACAATGAAAACACATGGCGGCACTAGGAAGGTTGAGAACCACTGATCTAAACCAAAGACAGATCCCGCCTTCAAGGCAGGAGTCTTTGAAGGATGAAAGTTTCCCCCTGCGTTACCATGCTCTTAAATGAGTGGATTGCAAACAGAAAAGATTCGTCACTGTCACTCTTACTATCGAAACAAGCCCACACCTCACATTGGAAAATTCCAGCTGCAGAGCAAAGTCAGATTAAAGAGGACCTTGAGGCCATCTGGGAAAGTGGGGTTCCACGGAGTCAGGGTTGGGGTCTCCCTTCTCAGATGAATGCTGGTCACCCTGGAGGCAGTTTGGGGTCTACACAGCAAGACCACAATAACAATGCAGCCTTCTTCATCACTGAGAACAATGTGTGCTCATGGGGGCCCATCCTGTTTTGCTAAAAAGAACCAGCCTGTTGTGAGGCTCAGGTCTGGGAAATGGAAGTTGGATAAAGGTGAACCAGGCGCTTACTGGTTTCTCATACCCAAAGAGTAAGATGTGCCAACTTTCCACTAAGAATCTCTTTCTTGACTCACTCCAAAGACCAACACTGACTGGATCAAGGTAGACACTTTTTATCATGGTTGTTCAAAGCCACTGAACAGGTACCTGACAGAACCTGGTGGTGCCCTCTCCCTTCTTCACCTGACCTTAAAGCATACCTTTTAAGAGGTGCTAACATCTGGTCATGCCGGCACCCCTTCTGTCCCTGTCCGTCAGGCCCCATGGCAGCCTGTCTGGTTTGGCTGCACCTTCTGTAACTCAAAGTCAGGCATCTCGCAACCACAGGGTGACAACTGCGGTGGCTGCCAGACAGAAACAGCACTTAGCCTCGTACAATATTCAGTGAGAATCCAGCCCTGGAGAATGCATGCTGAGCATCTCAAAGACAAAACACTTGGAAAGTAAAGACACTTGCAAGTCCACGGAGGCTGCTGCATGCTCTGGAAGTCCAGTGCGAGCTGACCAAGGCCTCAACTAAAGGAAAAGGTGCTCAGCGCCACTAAGGCTTAGAAGAGCCCCACATGCTCAGCCGTAAACACAGGGTCAGGAGCAAAGTCATTACCTGTGAGCCCGAGTTCACCAGCGCTCGTGTGTACCCAACACATTCACACGGTGACAGACAGGAACGCTGCCGCTAGTGTCAGTCACACCACACCCAGGAAACCAGATCTGTGGCACCTCCTGTGTTTAGAGTTCTGCGGGGACACAACTTGTCCTGGGGGAGGGAGGTCAGTCGTTTCCAGTTGAGGTCTTTACGTGATTGACTTGGGGCATCCACATTAGGAAGGGTCATCTGCTTTCCTCAAAGTCTTCTCACTTAATGTTTTTGAACTATTTATTTTTAATTGACAAATCACAATTATATACATTTACGGGGTAGAATATGATGTTATGATATATGTATATAATGTGGAATGATTAAGTCAATTAACATGTTCATCACCTCACTTACCATTTTTTATGGTGAGAAATTTCAAATTTACTCTGTCAGCTATTTTTTAAATATAAAATATGTTATTACTGACACCAGCCCCCTGCGGGGCATTAGATCTCCTCCCGTCTGACGCTTTTTACCCTCTGACCAGCGTCTCCCAATCCCTTCCCATCCCCCAGTCTCTGGCAGCCACACTCTATTCTCTCCTCCTCTGTGTCATCCTTCTTAGATTCTGCGCATAAGTGAGATTTCACCCACCGTAACATCTCCAGGTTGAAGCTGGACAGGCTGACCAGCATGTCACCATGTATATGCACCAGTGTCTTCCTCCATTCTCCTGGGTCGGCTACTGTGACCATGGCTGCAGTGACCCCGATTCCAGTTCCTTTCAATATGTGGGATTCTGTGACATCCCGGAAGTGGGATTGCTGAATCACAGTGTGGCTCTGTTTTTTGGTTTTGAGAGATTTCCATGCAACTGTTTGTAATGACTGAACTGATTCACACCCCCAGCAATGTGCCCAGGGGTTCCTCCCCAGGGCCTGCAGGATTCATCCTCTGACAACAGCCATACTGGGAGGTGTGAGGCGATGTCTCACTGTGGTTTTCATTTGCATTTCCCTGATTAGTTATGTTGAGGGTTTTTCACAAACATATCGGCCCTTTGTATGAAATGTGTTGAAGGTTTTTTGCTCACACTTTAGTCTCGTCATTTGTTCTCTTGCTATTAAGTTGCCGAGTTCCTTGTATATTTTGAAGTTAATCCCTCATCAGATGGATGGTTTACAGATATTTTCAACATACTCTGGGTTATCTTTTTACTTTGTTAAAGTAAATTTTTTGATTTTTTTTTAATTATTTTCCTTTGCCACACTGAAGCTTTTCTTAACTTTTATTTTTTCATTTTTATTTTATTTATGTATTTATTTGAGACAGAATCTCACTCTGTCACTCCAGGTAGAGGACCATGGCATCACAGCTCACAGCAACCTCAAACCCTTGGGCTCAAGCGATCCTCCTACCTCAGTCTCCTGAGTAGCTGGGACTACAGGTGCCCACCACAATGCCCAGCTAATTTTTCTATTTTAAGGAGAGACTGGGTCTCACTCTTGCTCAGACTGGTCTCAAACTCCTGAGCTCAAGCAGTCCTCCCACCTCGGGCTCCCAGAGTGCTGGGATTACAGGTATGAGCCACCTCGCCCAGCTACACTGAAGCTTTTTAGTTTGGTGCAATCCCATTTTTCTATTTTTGCTTTTGATACCTGTGCTTTGGTGTCCAGAAAATTGTTGCCCAGTCCAATGTCATAGAGCTTTTCCTCTATGTTTTCTTCTCAAAGTTGTACAGTTCCAGGTACATCCACTAAATGTTAATCATTCTAAAATAAAGTTTCACAATAACCCCTGGACTGGTTCTTAAACAAAAACTGGGTAGCACGGTCTAGCCAAATTGACACAAAATTCTCCATTACACACAGTCATGCTTCACTTATCAACCGTGGTTTGTTCTGAGAAACGTGTCAGGTGGTCTTGTCTTTGTGTCAACACCCCAGAGTGTCCTTACACAGACCCAATGGCACAGCCTGTTCCTCCTGGACTACACACCAGGACGACACACTATGGCACTGACTACTGCAGGCAATTACAATGCGGTACTGCCTGTGTTTTTAAACATAGAAGAAGGATAGTAAAAATACGGTATTATAATCTTCCGAGACCACTGTCATCACTGACAGCAATGTTGTTATATGGCACGTGACTGCACAAAATTCAGCCAGGCAGTTTAAGGTTATTCATCTTCAGGAAAAAATAAACCTCCAAACAAAAAGAAAAAAGTCAAGGACATTTGGAAAATGTCCTGTATGTCCACCTGCAGGTGATTACATGCTTGAGGGGTTATCCGTCCTGCTAAGTAAAATCAAAGCAGGTGGTCTTGCACACTCCTCCTGCGTGGGGATAAGTCCTTCTCTGTCCCCCTGTCTTTTTTGGAAACTGGAGCGGTTCTATTTGCTCAAGATGTTTTAACAAAGCAGTGTGGTGCACAGCTCAGACATGCAGGCTTTGCAGTCCGGCCAACTGGAGTCCACAGCTGGCTCCTTTGCTGCTGCCCTGTGTAATCTCAGACAATCAAATCAATCTCCTTGGGGCCGTTTCCTAATCTGTAAAGTGGGCAAAGGAACACGAAATTGCTGAACACCGTGGGGGCAGTAATTGAGGCCAACAAGGAAAGCACTTAATGGCAGCGTCAGGCGCTTGGTGCTGGCTGGCTGAATGATGGCTGAGGAAATGCACCAGCAAGGCTCTGCAGCACCCGCCCTGTGCACCCCAGCAGAGTCAGACTGATGGGGGGGTTGACGGTATCTGAGCAGTCACCCGCCCCGTGCACTCCAGCAGAGGCAGCCAATGGGGGGGGGGGATGGTACCTGAGCAGTCACCCGCCCCATGCACTCCAGCAGAGTCAAACCGATGGGGGGGTTGACGGTACCTGAGCAGTCACCCGCCCTGTGCACCCCAGCAGAGGCAGCCAATGGGGGGGGGGGGGGGTTGGAACGGGAGCAGACCCCCGCCCGGGCC